>JANCIO010000407.1:0-25001 GCA_027604855.1 Psilocybe subaeruginosa | reverse complement strand
AAGCTGCTGGATATGCCATCAGAGGTGTGGAGTATTTTGAAGCTGTAAAAATTGCAAATTCCAAGGCCAGAAAGCTGCAGTGCTCATCACCAGGTGTGGGAGCTTGCTTTGGACTATCATTTTACCTGAATTAAAAATAAACTCACAATAAGGATGTTGATTAATATGCACAGGTTTTGCAACATGAAGGAGCATGTCCAATAACTTGTGCATATTCTTGGAGGACATGAAATGGTCCATGCCTGCCAATTTTGATGCAGCAATTTATTGAGCCATGTCATCTCTTAGAAAAAGTGGTGGTCCTGGGGAAATCTGGATGTCGCTGACATGCTCCAAGCTAGCAGATGAGAAGACATGGCTCTGGCTCTGGAGTCAAACAACTGACAGCTGACAACAATCAAAGACATACTTTGGTCACTATTTTTATCTTGGAGTCCATTCACTGAAGAAGACCATCCAGCTGCGCCAGTGTGTTCTCATCAATCTGTGTCTAGCCCAGTGTTCCGAAGATTTTGTTCAGACCAAAATATTCAGTGGTTGTGCCCCTAAACTTCTGAAGGATGTGGAATGCTGAAGCAAGTTCTATTCTGCTGAAGCAGGAGCGAGTTTATGCTTCTTAAATCCTCACTCGGTAGACATAGTGGTGTTGAGGAGTATGGGTTGATTCACATGTTTTTTGCACAACAGTTCCTCAGAGGCATGTTTGGTTCTGTTGCATTGTGACAGTCACATTGCTTGGCACTAGCCTTTCAATTTAGATCAATTTGTGCATTGAATATCCTGCGGCTCTCATGGTGTCTAGACTCATATCCCGAAATCTAATCCTTTTACAGAGTCTTATTTCTATTCTTATGGTGAGAGGTATGAAAGAGCAACACACTCTGTCTGTCAACCAGGTTAGTCGTTTCACTCATATCCTCCTTTTACTTCTACCATAATTTTAATCTCAGACCCTTGTTTCTTCAATTTTACTCTGGCCTCATCCAAATGATGTCACTGTAACGCTGCTAGCTGCTACTTCCCCATGTACGTGTTCAAGTCGAACAAACACATCTTGAGCTCCTCAATAGATTGAAGAACGCTTGGTGGTCGCCGTGAGTAATATTCATCGTCCGCTAAGTCTTTGGGTAGACGATTAATATAATTAGGACCTCAAGAAATGTGTATGTCATATTGTTCTTGTTTCTCCAAATATTTTTACAATTTATTTTATCAGGTTAGCACCGCTCCGTAAGTTACTCGTAATCAAGTACTTTCTCAGGTTCCATTCCTCTGCTCAAGAACCTCTACGTCTCCCCTACAATATTAGCCCTCGGATCGTGCTTCAGAGGAGCCTGAGTGTGCACAATGAATGGATTTGTACATAACGCAGATAGCTGCTGAGGAGTACAGTATGCCATTGAAAAGCGTGGCTCAACAGGAAGTAAACAGTCTAGCACAAGACACGGAGGGTAGACAACCATAAAGAGGGGTCACGTCACGTAGAGTGGGAGCATGGATGAGTGCTCACAGAGTTGACAGCGATATGTGAGTGGATCGGTCGACGGCCTTTGTACGAAGAGGGGTGGGTTCAACAAGTGGGAGGAATTACAAAAGACGGACGGCAGCTCATATTAAATTATCTAGGAGTTTGTTTGGGTATCGAATAGCGGGAGCTGGGTTGTACTAGGAGAGACGTCTAGCCCAGTCTCCTCAGTCTAAACGCCATCTCGCGTACCGTGGGCACATTTAACGCAACTTATTCATAAGAAATAAAGGACTTGGTGACGTATTTAAATAACGAGGTTGGATACAATGACAAAGATGTAAAAAAGGTACTCACAATACGGACGATGAACTTGAGCCTGAAGCGTGCGATTAAGAGCGGGGCAGGGCAAGGACAGACTTAGCGTACTCCATAAGATGAAGCTCGATTTCAGCTAGTAGTTAGGTCAATTTATATGTTATCGAGCTGAAAAGCATGCATAAATTGCTAATAAAGGGTGTGTTGCGAGACACGAGCGAAAGCTTGACCTCGGCTTGATCAGAGTCGAGGTAGAGGTTAGAAGCGGTGGTGGTAATAGACTTGTGAGGGCGGTGTGGTCTGCTAGCGTGCTAAATGGGATGAGAACATGGTTTGGGGCGTGCCTTGGTTTCTCACCACCTCAAAGTTGCCGTGCTAATCTCTACATCCCCAATCAAATCGTGCACAGCCGCTGATACAATCCACAGTAATAGAATCTAATCTAATCTACGCTCGGGTAGCTCGGCCCAGATAGTCGGAACCCACTATCTCAACGGCCAACGTAGCCAATGGATGGTACCAACACTGCTCCCAACCATATTACCATCACCAAGAATTTTCCCGACCTTCTTCCTCCAGCACATTTTTGAAGGTGAACAAGTACCACGTGCCTCTCTCCTAGTTCGAGATACCACTTTATGTTTTGCGCAAATAGGTGAATACAGTCTCCTTAATTGTATTGGGCCCCAGCTTCGGCTATTCGTAGTGTAGATATTAGTCCTCATTCAATAAAATACTCATCATTATTAACAATTTATGCCTGATCTCAGCTCGATATCACCGTTCAACAACGAAAGGTTCATAGGGAGAACTTCTCTCCATTCATTCTTTCTCTTAGCGAGACACTTTACCTTGAGGCTAGTAAGACGAAACCATTTAACGTTCAAATTGCAGTTCCGAGGTATGGTGGCCGAACACTCATCAACAGCTGCCTTCCGCGCTTGGACCTCAAGATGTGCACCCCTCGGCATGTACGAGCTTAGCTTGCAAGTACCAACTTCATTTGAATTAATTTACTCTTATCTATAGCGAAATTCTCCTCATTTGTTCTCAAGGTAATAATACTGGATGTGTTTCGAAACCTCTTCCATATACTCACCAGTGTTTAGCAGGTTCTCGAGCATTTTTTGAGATTCTCTCGACGAGGTCTATCAACGTCTACGAGCACACACGGTGCGGTCAGAAGGTATGCAATATGTCTCGTTGAAAATGACAGGCAGCGGAGGACGAGAGTATTTTTCGGATAGAAAATAGTTGAGCTCGCTTTCAAAAGCGACCAACTGCAACCTATTGCAGTAGATATTGAGGAGATAAAGGGACAAGAGGGAGGGCAGGAAAAGATGGCGTGACTCCTGATGTCTGGGGTAAGAGATTTTGTCATAAGCGATTTCCTTGTTATTGAAGACCTCAATACCGACCTTCATTTGGTAGTGCAACAGTTTGATGGGAGATACGCACTAATTAAAACTCTTCGAGGTGAGAAAGTCGATACAGAACCATAATATCAACATCTCAGATACAAATGATAGAATGGTAATGAACTATACGACCTATTTTCGGAGTTAGATGCCAGGAAAGTGGAGGCTTGAGAAGAATTCTCAATGGCAAGTACATTAACAACACTAGTTTTGGTCAAATCAGTATCGACGGGATACCTGCTGATGAGCTCCCATATGATTGTGATATTTTTGTAGGTAGTTGGGAGATAGCATGTGGTATGTATTGAGCGACAAGGGAAAATCCAAGGAAGACAGGCCATTAATAGCTGGCAGCCGAAGCCACTGCCAATTTATCCATAAATTCTCCTCCTAAAATTCACACAACACCCAATCAGCCAATACACCTTATTCCAGCTTGCAGGTACGGAGAACAAACTTTCCGATGCGTACAATCTATTCTTATTGATTATTTTCATGTCATTGATTACATTGCCTCATATATATAACTGTCGAAAGCAGAAGTCGTCAGTCAACTTCTTCGTAGAGTCAAATTCTGGGTCCCACGTTCTGAAAGTAAATATCGAGAACGAACGTTCGTCCCGATAACCTTGGAGCAACATGAAAATTAGTTAAGGCTCGCACACCTCCGAAAAATTGGACGGCGAAGCTGTACGCATCGCACACGATCCGACTAAAATCAAGCTTTTATTTTTTCTACATCCCAAACCAGGACTCAAGCCAGCCACGACAATATCCCATGAAACATTGACAACGTGGAAAGAATATGAGAACGTGAAAAGCATGAGAGAAGAAGTTCAAGATGTTAAATTTCTGTCCCTGGTATTGTTTATTCTACGTATCTCTGCATACGGTATACTTACTATTCACATCCTTCAAACCGCTCGTGTCAGTTGAATAGTTATATAAAATCACCGTACTTTAACCTGGTGTAATTGAGCCCTGTCGGCACTGACATCCCCTTGGTCAGGTCCTACAATGACGTCCCTCACCCTTCTTTCCACTCTCCTCCTCTTCTTGCCGACCGCCCTTGGGAAACCCACGCCTCCAACTGCAGCACCTCCCTTTGATGCAGCCACTGCCGCTGCCGCCCTGGCCGCCCTGGGCCTCCCACCGTCCAGTTTGCGAGGTCCCGGCTCCTTGCCCGACCCCCATCTCCCTGCTGGCACCGACACCATGCCCGAAATTGAGCACATCGTTCTGGTGATGTATGAGAACCACTCATACGACAGTATATTCGGCCTTCTCGGGCACGGGGACGGCCTGCCTATCCGCAATGGCATTGTCACTGCATCGAATCCATATTCCAACGGGAGCGTGCAGCACTCATTTGAAATGCCGAATACATGCCAGAGCGGGCATATCTCACAGGAGTGGAACGTGTCGCATGTGGCATTTAATAATGGGAGTATGGATGGCTTCGTGCGCGACATTATTTCGCCCGAGTCAATGGGGTATTTCACGGAGAGGCATTTGCCGTTCACGATGGATTTGGCGAACCACTTCCCAATTGCTGATAGATGGTTTTGCTCGGTTATGGGACAGACTTGGCCAAATCGCATGTATCTGTACGTAGTATTCCACCCTATTAGTGTTGCAATAGAGGTTGGGAACTGACTTATCAACGATGCCAGAATCGCTGGAACAAGCATGGGGATTGTCAATACAAATCAAAATATCACTGGCCTGGTCCCCCCCGCTGGAACAATCTTCAATACTTTCAACCGCTTCAACATCAGTTGGACCGACTACCTTTCCCCAGGCGCATTCCCGTTAGGCGCTACCCCCGAACTCTTCACCATCAGCGACAATGAAACCGTCACCTTGAACCACGCCACTCTCGACGACTTCTTCGCCAGCCTCGCATCCGGAACTCTACCACAGTTCTCTTTCTTTGAACAGAGCGGCGTAACGCAAAGTGAAGAACCACCACAGAACGTCGTTGTAGGCGAAGGCCTGCTCGCCTCGGCGCTCAACGCACTGGGTGAATCCCCGCTGTGGAACAAAACAGCACTCATCTTCGTCTATGACGAGCACGGAGGATATTACGACCATGTTCCCCCCCCTGTCGCTCTGGCCCCGGACAATATCACACCGGTAGTACCTGCAGGCGAATTTATATTTGATGGCTATCATAGGTACGGATTCAGAGTTCCAGCGCTGATGGTGTCACCGTATGCTAAGCCTGGGCGGTATGTGTCGCATGTTTTGCATGACCATACATCTGTGCTGGCGTTTTTACAGCGCAAGTGGAATTTGCCGGCATTGACATGGCGCGATGCAAATGCAAATGATATGACGGATTTCTTGGATATGGAGGCGATGGCGCAGAAAAGACCGACTTTTCCTGTGTTCCCAAAGTTGAAGCCCGCGGGGAATACAACTGCAAACTTGGAGTGTAGTACTACGGGCCCAGGGGTTATTCCGCCAGTGGGAAGTGTGACTGAGCCAGGTGGGAGGATCAAAAAGAGAGAGTAAAATGAACTGGTGGTGGTTGATTTCGTCTTTCAATGCTCAATGTAGTATAGCTGAATATTAAACGGCAAATGTAGTGATATTATGTCAGTGATACTGGTTAGTAAATTACATTACTCCGCGTGCATGGTAGTTGATTTGAGGCATCATCTCCGATAAATCGGTCAGTCAGTTTGAGAGCAGTAGAAAGGCATGTTTAGACAGGTGGATATCGTAAGTCGGGATAATAATCAGTAATATTTCACTCTCAGTAGCGCAAATGAATGTGAAAGAAAAATATGTATGGCCGCGTGAATGCATATTGCATGGAAGAGAATCTGAAAAACGCTCGAGTGGCCATACTAGCGTTGCCTGCTTCGGTCCTGAGCTGAGGCATAAACCTGAATCCAACCTGAACCTGACTAGCGTCGGATTCAAATTTCGAAAAAAATGAGAACCGGACGTACAAGGTTCAGCTCTGGGTGAGCCTGAAACGAACTAATGGACTGAATGTCATAAATCCCTTAATTTTGTGGTTATAACGCTCAATTTTTAATATTATAGCAGAGTGGGCGAAGGTCAAATAGAACTTACTTTTCCGACTCGTCAAGGGCACAGTTCCAGATTGTATACCATCAACGATGTCCTCGGCGCCATAGCCGTGTGATTTCTCACATCGGCTTTTCACGATACGACTTGAAAATTGGGAGAATGAATTTGAGCTTAGACATTTTTTAATAGCCATGATTCGACGCGCACAGTATGTCGCGGTCCGCGTTGAATCCGACGATGAATGCAGTCTGTGTCGATGAAAGATCGCTGACTGAGTGCAATCACATGACACTTTTTGTCTTTGCTTGGCAGGAGGTTTTGCTCGGTTGTGTGCTTTGTCGAAAACGGTAGCCGTGGATTGAAACAACATCAACGAGTGCCGCCTTAATTGGAATTATCTGAACTTAAATGCACCTGCATTGGGGATCTTGTCGATGGGGCATCTGGCTGCGTCGTCGTCCAGCTCGCATTATCAGCAACGGGGGGCGCGAGGCGAAGCACCGCCGCAAGCAGTTCCCGGACGTCGATAGGAAGCACCGCCGCCCGTCGGCTGTGTAGCACATCCCGCTCGTGGGGGCTCACAGTCACAGTCCCTTCGCCGGCTCTGGGCCTCGCGGCGCAGGCCTCGGCCTCTCCAACGCCCACAACCACAATCACACCAACGCCAACACGAGTAACGGTTCCATGAGCAGGGCAGGAGCGGGAGCAACGGCACCGAGGAAGAGCACATCGAGATCGATGAGCCGTGGAAGGACGCATATGTGCACATCACGCAGGACATCATGCCGTCGGAAGAGACGCGCGCGAAGCTGTGGCGGCAGGCGCAGCACTGGCGCGGGATCACCACTGTCCCCGCGTCTGCGTCGCCCTCTCCTCCTCCCTCTTCCCATCCACACCTCTCCTCCGCATCTTCCTCCTCCTCCACCAAAATCACCCTCGTCCCGCCCTCCAGCGCATACAACCCCTGCTCCTGCGCAGCTCCCCAACCGCTCCCGGCGTGCTCCCGCTTTTATACGCGCTCCACACTGTGCGCCCTATCCAGGAAAACGGGATGATTGCGCCGTACCCCGCGATTATTACGGGCTCAGCGTCGTATTTGAAGGATCCGCTGAATGGGTATGCGGGTTGAGAATCCCGTGCATGTACGTGCATTTTCTGAGTGGGGGAGGTGTGGGTGAGGGCGGTAGGAGTGAGGGCGTTGCAAGGAAGGGAAATGGAAATGAGAGGAAGGAGGAGGAGGAGGAGGCTCTCGACGCGCGGACGGGTGGGCGGGGAAGCGCGCTTCATGTGCAGTGGGTGCCGGCCGAACGATCGTACGTACGCCTTGAGTCTGCATGATAACAGAATTAGATGCTGACTTTCTTGCCCTTTCCCGAGTCGTTCGTACCGTACTCCAGTCACCCCAACGGCACGTTGCGCATGAGGCGTTGATCTAGGTGCGCACTTCCCAGATCACGTTGGTCGTGTTCACGCGGGAGTGAAGGAAGGACTTGTCGAGCACGACGGACTCGACCCATTCGTCGGGTTGGAACTGTGCGGTGTGCGTGCAAGTTGAGTAATTTTGCTTGTATTAGACCTCGACCTGTGTTGACCTTAACCATTTCCTCCGTTTGTTCCAGGCTCACGCATGGGCACGAAGAATTACTGGCTGAACATAATGAGTACCCAGCTAACACTCCATCACTCTCGGTACGAGCGCTCAGGCGGTGGTATTGCGAGTATAGAGAGGCGACATGTTCTGTAGACATATGTCACGGGCGTAAATGCATATGTTTATTTTCCCTATCCATCTCCTCCGTCCAGTCGCAGAGCCTTGGCAGAGTCCAAACTCTTGAAGTTGTAGACTAGTGTAGACTACATGAATGCTCTCCCAGTGAAGCGTCCTGGATATCGAGTTGTTACTATAGTTTCAACGGAAGAACTCTTTATGACTCCGATCCTGACTCAGAGAAAACGAATCGCAGTGTGGGACGTACTGGATTACGGTAAAGCCTTCCAGACGATCTGGCAATGATTCCTCCTATCCCAATCATCCAGATCGGCTGGGTCGAGACTATCATATTCTCCTTGTTTTTTTACTTTTTGTCATTGACCATTGACCATTTTCATGCAATTACTAGATGTGAATTGGACCCGGAGCCGTAAGAAAACCTTAGACTTGTGACAGATCCTTGTATGAGTGCAAACCCTTGATACCGAGGATAAGATAACTGAGCTTCCTTGTTAGACAGAGAGGAGGACAAATATCCTCAGCTAAACACTCGGATATTTGTACGTGAGTTAGTCCAGATGTGAATCAAGTGATCTGTGGGTACAGATTACTTGTGGTGCCTTGGGCTTGCCCAGGCTCCTTCATTTTGGATCGAAGGTGTGATCGGTGTGACTACGCACGTGATTCGAACGCGTTAAGGACGCGAGAGGTTCGAACATGATGAGTGCCGATCACGTTGGTCCTGATGGGACCCGGAGTGCATATGAATTGGGCGAGTCTCAGCCCAATTCTGGTGATCCGAAAACTTTCAGGAAAGCCTCTGAAAGCGAAGGAGAACTGGGTAAGTCCAGAGCAACTGGTGAACAGGATTGTGGCCAATCTGAGCCAGATCCAACCTGCTACACCAGGTGCTGAAATGGGGATGGTGGGAGGGTCAAAAAAAGGTTTCTCGGATGAGAAAGAATTTTTTCCCTTGCGAAATGGATCAGAATTTCGCGCAAGGGACACGCACTCCCTTGCCTTACATTAGCCAAATCCTTGCTGTTGTTTGTACCTCTTATGTACAGACAACTATACAGTTTAACGCTTCTCTGATCCATTCGCTTGACGTTATCTTATCCGGTTATGAGCGGCGCTTCGCTCTGCTCATCTGGGAATTTGGCATCCTCATATAAGGGCTAGTCACCAGTCTAAGAAAACCCGTGTTCCAACTGCAATGCTCTGCGACGACATTGGAGGAGGTTGGAGGTTGGCCGATAACACCTCGAGAGAAGCAAATGGTTTAACCATTTGTACTCCTGAAATTTCGTTTGTCCAGCGTCTAGGAGCGTCTAGGCCTCTCTATCCACCTCCGTCCGCCTCTCTACTCCTCTCTACTCCTCCATAACGTCAAAAACGATACCTTGGCATGATCTCGGTAATTTCATTATCGTTTCTAGGCACTGACCTCGGCCACCGGGAGCAATCACAATGCCATGTGGATGTCGCCAACAAGGTCATTAAAATAGCATACTACTCCAAACTCCCAAGCTACTGAGGAGTTCACTGTAAATGCGGTATTGCGTCTGGAAGTAGCTACTCCCAGAAAGCTTCACTATTATGGGGTCCACGTCTATTAGGAGCTAATGAAGTATTCGACCATTGCCGGCAATTACCGGAGATACGACTTTTATCCACTCCGCACATCCAAGAAAACCCGCGACGACGTACTTTTGCTTGGCTTGTCAGTCGAACAAAGGTCGGACTGTCCAGAATGCACTTGGTCAATTTTAACAGTCATCTCAAGTAGTTCTTGCATGTTGCCGTATGTACTATCAGTAATTGGGTTGGGGGTAATGGTTCATATGTTTGTGTAAGTGAACCAATAAATGCTGCAAATTAATTGACATTTGAAATCGCCTTTGTGGCAGAGCAATCAAGAAGAGGAACCGATCAATGTGATTTTGATCTAGTTCTAAATTTCAGTCCCCAGTCCCGACTTTCGGGTGCACAAGGACGAAATAGTCCCCGTACAGCTACATATTAACAAGGCTTTAGGGGCTATTAAGTACCCCTCACGATCGCCGATTGCTTTTCAGTAAATTTTAGATGATGTTCAAATACAAGTCGTCTGAGAATAGTCCTTCGGCGTTCCCTCACATTCCATTCTGTCCATTAACCAGATTCGTTCTGGAGGGTGTCAGCAGCGATGTCACTTGCACTTGGATCGCTTACACTAGGAAACTCAATAGGAGCGGGCTACCTCGGATGCGTAGGGTCTTCCATGTACGTTGTATCAGGCTCTCCAATCACTTACGACCAAATTCTAAAAATTTCAAAGCCTATATGGTATAACCCTCGTTCTGGCCTACCTGTACTATATTCATTATCCACAAGACTGGAGGTTTCAGAAGATCTCTGTGCGCATTTCGCTTTTTATTTTGTTGGCTCACAACGGAATCCTGATCAAGACTCTGACCATCCAGGTGGGGAGTCTGGTGTACGAGTTTTGTGGGTCTGTTCTTCCATGCACAGCTCATATATATACCATCAGATTGTTGGATACGATCCATCTTGCAATGACAACCCACGCGATATACTACTACGCGATTACACAATTCGGAAAGCCTTTGCTACACATTGTCTGGTATGTTCTCGAGCTTATGTTGAACCTCGACGACCACACTGGAATTAATGAATCATAATTATCACAGGAGCCTCAAGGCTCAAATCGTCTTGAATGTGATTTCATACTTTTATGGTGACATGGCCACTACTCATTCAACATTTACCTCCGTGTATCTAGGTGATAATAGTGCTGGCTGTCCAAACGTGCGTACTTTTAGTCGTACTTCTGAAATCAACTTGGCTGAGATGAATTGAAACCGTTCAGCTTGTATGTTATCAGGGTCTGGAAGCGTACGTCAAATTGTAATGGACATATCTCAGACGTTTCTACTGACTGCTTTTTTACAATTAGTTGGGAGCCACTTTTCACGCATCTGGCCCGTGGCCGTTGTAAGCTTTAAATATGTGTCTTTCTCATCGGAGGCTTACCCATTTTCATCAAGGTCGGTATTTTGGTTGGAGGATACGGTAAATTTAACGAAATGCTTCAAATGGACGTAAGACTCACGTGGATCTACAGTTGTCGGAATACGTCAGTTATATCACCTTCATCTCGGACAAGGTGCACTTAATTAACTGCTACTGCTCTGCAGTCATGGTCGTCTACTCGTAAGATCGACTTCGACTAGATCTGGACGCTTGGCTGACTGCTTCTCATAGGTGCCAAATGAAGACTTGGGTCGACATAAAAGCCATCGCCGTCAGTTTGATGATATGACCTTCTAATTAGTCTTTCTAACTTTGCTTTAGTGGGCTGTTCGAGCAACGTTTGCAACAGCCACGTCAATTGACGCGGTTCTTGCCGCCTCGATGAGTTACTACCTTTACAAGAGCAAAAATTCCTTTAGCAGGTAATAAACACTTTTTCACCCGTTAACCCTTACTCATTTCCATTTTTCTTCAAGTACGAATAATCGGATTGTCACCATTATTCGCTATGTTTTGATCTCTGGGTCCCTCACATGGTATTTGCCGAACTTCACTATCGATATTTTTCAGACAGCTAATGATCTTATTCAGCGCAGCGTCAATGGCCTCCCTGTTCACCGTACGCTCTACAAATAAAATATATCCGATTCATACTGACTTCATGCCGTAAGTATATTGCAATGCCTGACAACTTAATTTTCTGGAGTGTCTCGTTCTTGGTCACCAAATGTAGGCAAATTTTTTTTGATGAGTCCAACTAAATCCTCAGAAAACTCACTTCTCTCTAGTCTATACTATTAGCTATATCGCCATGTACGTCATGCTTTCCGGGCTTTATTTGGAATGTTATTTATTCAGAACTTGTTACAGGTTAAATTCTCGTAAAACCTCCCAGTCTGGGGACTCCTCCTACAGCGTAGGTAGAATCATTACAGGGCGTCCCGCTCCAGCGCATCATCTCGATGCTGCGGGTAGTGATGCTGAAGAAGATAAAATAGGAGAAGTACGCCCAGAACATTATCGAGATTTTATTCTGACTTACGTTAGAACCACAAGGATTCTCTTGGACTTTCTTCCACTAGCTATCGAACGAAACTTGATCAGGAACTTTCTTCCGACCAAAAGATTCGCCATCATACAAACGCGCAGCCTGAAGTCATCGGTGTAAGTGTTACCAGATTGCCTATTTCTTTTACGCCTCATACTGGAACTTGAAATATCCAGATTACAGTGCACCGAACAGAAGAGAGGAGATTTGACACTGCAGATGGTTCTTGGAGCCGAGCCTGATCAATGTTTGGAACTCAAAAGACACGCAACATTTATTTACATTATATCTATGAACGTAAAACATTATTTAACGTATTATTCATCTTTAAGGACGACAGATTGGTGAAACAAGCCTGCAGCTGCGCTAGTCTTCGCGGCATCGACGACCCAGTAGACTGGATTACGAAACGATATAGTTCCGACCGAATTCTTCTCAGGATACTCAACAACTCTTGCATCTATCTGCGCATTGTCGGCTTCTGTTTCTCATAACAGTTTCTAAGGGACTGTGCATTTCTAGACTTCAGCATTCGGCGTGGGCATGGCCTCGTCTCAAACATTCGGTGCTTGCTGAAGAATGGAGGCAGCCTGAAAATTTGTTTCAGGTCCTCCCATGAAAGCACATAATGGTACAATCAGTACCCAGGGGATCTATTCCAAGTTTCTATTCTCATTCATCAACTCAGTTTTTTGTGTCAGGATCCTCGACAACCTTTCACAGGGCTTCGATCCTCCCATTTGTCGATCCAAAATAAATAAAAGTAGAGATTGAATGGGAGCGGCCCAAAGGACGAGTGAAAAAAAAAAGGAATGGGCGCTTTGAAGACAGAAAAACGGCAAGGATGAAAGGGGAAAATCAAAACAGTGTCAACAGGAAAGGGGTAGAAATTCAGTGGCAAGAAAACTCGGAAGAGCACTATCACTACCGAAGATAATAGGCCATTGCACCTGTCGGAACAGGAACACGATGTCTCGCACTGACTACTCTGATACGATGCCCCTCAAAAGGTTGAGAACTCTCAAATTTCGGCATGACCGCTTCAGCCTCGAACTTGACCTTTGAATTGGGGGAGGGGCCAGCCAGCCCAGAATCCGGCGTCTCGTCTCGTCTCAACTCCAATTTCAATCCTTGTGACGAGACCGGCCAAACCTTGCGGTCCCTAGTTCCTTGAATCCCAACTCTCACGTCATGAGACGGCATTTCCATCAATCGCTTCAAGTCCAAGTCCAAGTCAGTTTAGTTCCCATCTTCGCCTCGTCTCTCATCTCGTAAAAAAAGAATTCCGTGTTGATTCTCACAGCTAACGGTAATAGTAATAGTAATGGTATCTTTCCATCTCAATCTCAATCACAGAGATAAAAAAAAAAACGGTAAAGGAAAAGGAATAGAGGTACAAATTTGAAACACCGAAGTATAATAACAGAGACATGGGGGGTGGAAAGTGGGAAAAAATGAATAAAGATAGATTCAAGGAGGTAAAAACAGAGAGACGAGGAGAGGAGGAAAAAAGAGAGATGCGAAGAGAGAAGAGAGTACAAAGAAAGCAGGAGCGGGACCAGAAAGAGATAAAACGAAAACGAAAACGAAAATAAAAACGAAATGGGAAGAATCGAGGGCGGCGGCGCGCAAGGGGAGCGAGTAAACCTCGAAATTCAAAAAATAAAAACAGAAAAAGAGTAAATACGATCGGAAAAAAAAAAGAGAAGAGAGAATACGAAAGAGCAAGTAACGCTCAACAAGCCTCTGCAAAAATTGAAGAAATAATGACCGAATAAAAAAATGCCCCCTCCCTCACCCCCCACACTAGCACTAGCGCTAGCGCTTCCACCCCCCTCCGCCTCCCATACCACCACGTCTCCCGCCCCGCCCGTACCCGTACCCGTACCCGTACCCCCGTTCTCGCTCGCGATCCCTGTCCCTGTCCCTGTCGCGCTCCGCCACTCGTTCACGTTCGCGCGCTTTCTCCCTGTCCCTGTCCCTGTCCCTGTCCCCCTGGGCACTACCGGCTCGTTCCCGCACACGTTCCCGTTCCTCCTCCGCGAGCGGGCCGCGCGGCGGGATCTTCGTCCCTCCCACACCTGCGCCCACACCTGCACCCGCACCCGCGCCGTTGAGCGTGCCCTCTGGCGTCGCCGCACCCGACTCGCCTGTACCCTGGCCAGCTGAAGGTAACGCCAATCCCCCGATCCTCGACCCAAGCGACGCGCCACTTCCCACAGACGCTCCGCTCCCCGCATTCGCATTCGCATTCGCATTCCCTGCGCCCCCTCCAAGCTGAGGCGGCGGCGGCGGCGGAGGCTGCCTCAACGCCCGGGGCGCAGCAGGCGGCGCTCTGTTCATCGCATTCGTCTTCGCGCCCAATACATACGGCGCACGGAGCTGGAAGTGCTGCTGTTGTGCGCGCGGCCCGACGGGTGGTGTGCGCCCCAGTGGTCCCTGTCCTTGTACGCCGGCATTTGCGGTGGTGGCGGTATGCGTGACAGCGCCCTGGCCCTGGCCCAGTCCCGCCTTTGTATTTGCATTCGTATTCGCATTCGCAGTAGCGCTATGTGTGGCATACGCCGGGATGTATGCAGCACGGGCAGGCGAAGACACGGTGCCAGAGGCAGAGGCAGCGGCGGACGGGGCGTAGTAAGGCGTGGTTGTTGTTATGGAGGGCGAGGGCGAGGACGGAGAGGACGCCTTGACACTATTCGTATTCATATTCGGGTTCGGATGTGCGTGCCCGATACGCCTGATGAGCGGCTGCTGCTGTTGAGGTGTATGGATTGGATGCGGAAGATGCTGTGCCCCGCCGCGCGGTGGCGATCCCTCCCCAATCTCCCCGTCTTCATGCCCATGCACCGCCGAGCCCGTCCGCCGTGAATGGGCGCCGATGCTCAGATCGGGGCTGATCGGCGACACGGAGCGTTGCGCGTTCGCGTTCGCGTTCAAGCCCATGCCCACAGCGCCGGGGTGAGGA
Source organism: Psilocybe subaeruginosa (assembly GCA_027604855.1). NCBI lineage: Eukaryota > Fungi > Basidiomycota > Agaricomycetes > Agaricales > Agrocybaceae > Psilocybe > Psilocybe subaeruginosa. Next base: position 9,995 of record JANCIO010000407.1, on the reverse strand, counting down.
TGCTGCTGCTGCTGCTGCTGGAAGCGCGAGTGATTGTGCGAGTGGGATTGTGCATACGGATGCGGATGCGGGTTGTGCCCGAACCTCGACGCTGACCCGGGGCGAGTAGGGAACGGATGCACAGGGCGGTTGTTACTGGAATTATTGCTGCTGCTGCTGCTATTGCTGGGATTATGCACATGGCCTCTCACATGCCACTTGTTATCCGCAGACCACCCTGCCTCACTCTCCAGTATCTCCTGCTTGGCTTTGCGTGTATTCGTGTTCGTCTCCACATGCACAGCAGGAGGCGGAGGGGAGGGCACTGACACAGGCGGCGAGAACTCTCGCGGAGGAGAGCTGGCAGGGATCTCAGGTGCCATCTTGATGGGCGGCGAGGACGTCACAGTCGCAGGCAGCGGCGGCGGGCGGTGGTGGCCGTTGACGATGGCTGTAGCTGCCGCCGTGAACGCTGGGTCGTATGAGAGCCCTGTCAGCTTGGGAGGGGGAGCCATGTCCACATCCCCATCACTCTGACTCTGACTTGCGGCCCGCGGCTCCGCTGGCTTTAGGGGTTCCACTTTGCTGCTGCTCACAGGCTCGACCCCTGTCTCTCTGACCATGCTCTTCCCCGCAGCAGCGACATCATCACCATCACCATCACCCTCTTTCCCTTCCTTTTCCTCTTTCCCACTTTCCCCTGCCCCCCCTCCTACCCCTCCTCCCGCACCAGAATTCTCCACCTCCGCATCCCCCTCCGGCCCCAATGTAGAAGCCACGCTCAAAGGCGACGCCTGCACGCTCTTCGACAACTCCCTTGACATCTCTTTCTCCTCCATCTCCCGCTGCTTCTTCTTCCGCAGCACAAAGTCCCTCAACGACAGCTTCACCTTCTGCGGTGCGGCCGCCGGTGGTGGCGGCGACGGCGACGGCGGGCGCTGCGCCTGTGCTTGTTCCTGAGCTTGTGCTTGTTCCGCGCGGACTTCAAAGTGCGGCTCTGGTACGGTTTGTGACCCTGGCTGAGAGATCGACCCAGTCGCTGCCCCAGCCTCGCCCTCAGCAGAAATTGGCGACGGAGGCTCAACGTCGATCCTCGGCGTCTCCTCCTCCACCACTTGCATCCCCATCTTCATCTCCACATCGCCTTCCCCTCCACCCGGACCCGCCTCGTCCTCTTGCACCTGCTGCACCTCCGTACGTCCACCACCACCACTCCCTACAATATTCCCAATCGCCACCTCATCCCCATTCCCATTCACGCCTGCAGCAAGGTCCTCACGCCCATGAATCTCACGCTCCGCCTCCTCCGCCTCCTCCTCCTCATGCTTGACTGTTCCATCCACATCCATGTCCACATCTTCACTCTTCTGCGTTTGCGTCCGCGGAGCACGCCCAGCAGGAGCAGATGAAGCGATCGACGTGCTCCGACTCCGACTCCTACTGCTCGACTTGAATCGCAGCGATACGACCTCAGGTGTTGGTGCTGGTGCTGGTGCCGGTGCTGAGGGCAATTGAATAACCGTGTCTTCGTGCTCTTCGTCGACACCGCGCATCGCAGTATCCTCGTCGCCAGCATCCTCGTCGTCTCCTCCTCCACCCTCATCACCTTCTGCATGGACAGCAGCTTCGGGCCGAGCTCCAGGCGTCGGAGTGGGCGTCCGTGTATGCGCGCCTCGCGCATCCCTAGAATCGTCCGCGTCTTTCGCGTGTACAGGCGTGGGAGACCTAGTCCTGCGCACAGCCGACGAGCCGGCACCATCCGCCTCATCGTCAACGGCCATCCTCTCATCCTCATCTCCCTCTTCCTCCTCCTCCTCCTCCTCCTCCTCCGCGAGCTTGTGCGTCCCGCCGTGTTCCGCTATATCACGGCTCTGACCCCTGCGCATCCCCATCCTCCTCAACGGACTCCAGCTCTCGCTCGCCGCTGAAGCCGGCTCTGCCTCCGCCTCCTTGGCCCGATGCTGCTCGTCCTTCCCCTTCTCCTGGTGGGACAGCGGTTCTCCAGCAGCAGCTGTTGCACACTCCGCTGTCGATGGCGATGGCGACGTCGCCGCCGGTACGTTCCACTGGTCTTGTGTTTGCAGCAGCTGGCTGTGCCCCTGCCCCTGCCCTTGCCCTTGCCCGTGGATTTGCCCAGGGCCAAACGCAAAACTCGACTCGCCAACACTCGCGCCCACGAGCAACGCCGGCGACATCAACGACAGATGCGCGAGCTGCATCAGCGGCGAGGGCGAGCTCCCCATCCCTACTCCGATCGCTGAGGATCCGGGTCCCTGGAAAGGAGGCGGCAGCGGCTGTGGGAGGACGGGCGTTTGGATTGGCGTTAATAGCTGCCGCGAGTCGGGCTCCAGCTCTGGTATTTGTGGAGAGCGATGGTGTAGGCGGGAAGGAGGGAAGGAGGAGGGGGGCAGGGACACGAACAAGGACGCTTTGGGAGAAGGGGATACGTTGGGCGAGACCGAGAGCGTAGGTGCGTGAGAAGGGGGCGGGGGCGGAGGCATGACCGTGTCGCTGTCGCCTTCGGTATCGTGTGCGCGTACGTCTGCTAAACCAGAACCCGTATCAATCCATCAGCTCAAATACAAGAAATAAACGAAGGAAAAAACAAACGCACCGCCATCACCACCACGAGCATGGGCGTCGGCATTATCATCGTCGACGATCGCGAACCGAATACCCAGGCCCACTCTCTTCTTCTCTTTCCCGTCCTTGTCCTTGTCCTGCTCCATAACATTGTCGTGCATCGCAACAGGAAGAGGACTAACACCCCCATACCCTGCCTCCTTCGTCGGCGTCGGCGTGGTCGAGGACGTGGCCAACAACGTCTCCAACTCGCGGTGCATCCACTTCTTGCGCATTTTGGGCGGCATGCGGGTCTCGTCATCTTTATCGTCCTTCCCGTTCCGCACCCCTGCACCTGCACGACTGTGCACTTGAGCTTGGGCGATAGTGGCGCTCGAAGTTATGTCAGGTGTATCTGTTTCACCAAAAAAAAAAACGAAAATGTTTTAGTCGGTTGGTTGTTCAGAAAAACATAGGACGTTAAGCATCCAGATTGGATGCGAGAAAAAAGGAAAGAAAGAAAGAAAGAAAGATGACGATAACAGCGATGAAAAGGGAGCGTACCTGGAGGCGGATGAGGGTCCGGCGGCCGGGGCTCGAACGAGGACGACGAGGACAACGGCGATTTATTAGCGGCTGACGAGCGCGTTCTAGAGGGACCCTGGCGCAGAGAGGTGGTGAGCATTAGTGGCGAGTGCAGCTCGTCGCTCTTGCTGTTGTTGTTGTTGTTGGATCTGGACGCAGGACGGTGGCCTAGTTGGATTGAGAACAAGAAAATATGAAAAAAAGAAAGAGACCGTCGTGAGTATGATGAGTATAAGATACTGTCAAAAAAAAAGCGACAAGCTGGAGAAGAAGAGAGAACGAACAGAAGGTCGAACAAGAAAAATGAAAAATCCAAATAACTCATGAATAGGCTCAAAAAACGCCACTCTCACTCGCAACGAAATAAAAAATATCCACGACGCCGAAACAACGCCCCCAAAAAATAAAACAAACAAAAACGCTTCGAAAAAAAAAGGAAAAACACGCACCACCACCATCTTCTTCGGCATCACCCATCTCCATCTCCACATCCACATCCTCTCCCACCACAGCGCTCTCCCTCTCCCTCTCCTTCCCCTTCCCGGCGCCCTTCCCCCGCCGCCGGAGCACACCCTCGTCCGTCGGCGACAACATCTGCCTCCCACGCACACTCTGACCATGCGCGTACACCCCCTCCTCCTGCTCCACCTCCCGCTCCATCCCGCCCATCCCCCCACTGTGCGGTATCCGCTCGCGCGTCCGAAACCCGCGCTTCCTCCCCACCAGCGGGCCGAGGTCCGGGATATAGCCCGGGTCGTGGGTCCGCGCCCCGTTATTATTACTATTATTACCAGTCCCGCCAACGCCGTTGCTCATCCCGCCCCCGCTCCCGCTCGCGTGTCCATTAATATTAATCCTATTCTCGCCCTCCACCCCTAACCCGAACTCCCACGCACCGCTCTCAACGCGCTCCACGAACGCGGCCATCTGCGTGACCGCACAGTCGCGCGCGCGCGCGCCGCACGCGCACGTCGTGAACGTCGACGAGAGCGCGTGCAGGATGACGGACATCTGGTGGTGCAGCTGCGTGATTTCGTGTTTGCTGTGTTTGTCGGAAGGGCCGGGTTTTTGAGGCGCGGTTGGATGATGATGATGATGATGATGATGAGAGTTGATGGAGTTTTGATTTTGGTTTTGATTTTCGGGGTGTTGATGGTGTATTTCATTTTGATGTCGGCAAGGATTTGAGGAAGGTGTTGTGGGTGGAGGTTGTGGAGAAGAGGAACAGGAAGAGTGTGCATGACAGGGTGTGCTAGTATGTCGGTAAACTTTCGAAATAATACGCCAGAAAAAAAAAAAAAAAAAACAAACAAAAAAAACATGACATCGCGCAAAAAACGACATCGAAGAAACCAAAAAACCCAAAATCAAAAGAAAAGAAAAACCACTCACGAAAACGTCCCCGGCGCGCTCAACAGCGCCGGCAAGCTATGCACCGCGTTGCCGTCGTCCCACTCCCAGCCGAGCACGACCTCCTCGCCCGCGCGCAGGTCCCGCGTCGCAAAGACTCCAAAAGTGAGCGTCGTGCCATCGTCGTCCGTGTCCGTGTCGTCATCCTCGGCCTTCGCTTTGCCTTTGTCTTTATCTTTGTTCGGATTAATATCGTTCTCTTTATCCTTGTCCTTCGCTTTCGATTTGCGTGCCCCCGCCCCCGCCGCCGCACGCCGCGAGTTGACACACAGCCGCGGTCGTATAACCGCGTTCGGCCGGCACCCGCTGCGCGCAAAGCGCGCCTCCCCGCCCACCATCCGCGCGTCGAGCGCCAGATCCAAATCCATGTCCAGGTCTTCCTCCCTCTCCTTCCCCTTGCCCTTCCCTTTTGCCCCACCGCCCACGAAATGTACGCCCATCCGCGGCACGCCCATCCCCGCATACCCATTCAGCGGATCCCGCAAATAATCCGCCGAGCTCGTAATGACTGCCGGGTACGGTGCGATCATCGCCCGCTCTGCGATGGGGCGCGCGGTGTGCAGCGCGTAGAGCGGCGGGAGCACGCCGGGCGCGGTGGGCGAGATGCGCAGCAGCAGGGGGTTGTAGGCGAGGGCGGGCGGGAGGAGGGTGATTTTGGTGGCAGGGGGTGCGTGTGGGTGCTGTTGGTGGGAAGACGAGGCGGAGGAGGAGGAAGAGGGGTGTGGATGGGAGGAGGAGGAAGAGGAAGCAGCGGGAGGGGGCGGGGAAGCAGAGACAGCGGTGACCCCGCGCCAGTGCTGCGCCTGCCGCCGCAGCTTCGCACGCGTCTCGTCCGACGGCACGATGTCCTCCGTGATGTGCACGTACGCGTCCTTCCACGGCTCGTCGATCTCGATATGTTCTTCCTCGGTGCCGTTGCCCGCGCCCCCGGCGCCGTTACTCGTGCTGGTGCTGGTGCTGGTGTGGTTGTGGTTGTAGGCGGCGCTGGAGAGCCCTGAGCCGAGGGCTCCAGAGCCGGCGAGCGGGCTGTGAGTGTGTGCCCCTACGAGCGGGCTGTGCTGCACGACCGAGGCACGGCGCTGCTTGCGCTTCCCCCCGCCCCCGCCTGCGCTCCCGACGATGCCGCCGCCGTCAAAGGCGACAGAGGCCGCGGCTGCGGCTGCGCTCGGGCGGCGGTGCTTCCTGTCGACGCCCGGGCTCTGCTTGCGCCGGTGCTTCGCCTCGCGCGCCCCGTCCTCGCCCACCAACAGCGGCGAGCCGGGCCCATGCCTGTATCCGCCCATCCCAATCCCTACGCCAATCCCTCCTCCCATCCCTCCCACCTGTCCTCCCGCTCCTGATACCCCGCCCCCGCCTGCCAACACCCACTCCCGCGCCCCGCGCCTCGCTCGCTCCCTCTCCCCCTCCCCGCGGGGCAGACACACCGCGCAGTGAAAGACATCCGGCACGGGCCCGTCCTTTGTGATCCCAAAGCACGCGGCGTGGCACCAGCGCCCGCAGTCGTCGCACGCGATGGAGAAGCCGTCGTCGAGCGCGATGCCGCACATGCAGTCGATCGCCTCGGAGGAGATGTCCGCTGATGGTGGTGGGGGCGGGGGCGACGCTGCCGCTGCTGTTGCTGATGATGTTGATTGGGATGCTGGTGCTGGTGGGGGGAGAAAGGACGAGGAGGAGGAGGGCACGGGGCGGGGGCTGCCCTTGTTGGTGTGGCGGCTGTTAGTGTGGATCATGTTGTTGGTGGTGTTGTTGTTGTTGTTATTCTGATGGTGCGAAGGACCCGCAGCCGAGCGAGGAGGGTCGAATCGTGCCACCGCCTGTGGCCGCGGACTGCGCAGCCCACCCCACTCCCACTCCCAAAGCCATACCCAAAGCCATCGTCTCCCTCAACCTCAGCCTCAGCCTGCTTCCGCTTCGCCGGTATCGTCGACGTCCGTCCTGTCATAGGAGGGGGCGGTGTCGTAGTGGTGAGGATGGAGTTTAGAGTCGCTGAGGACGTAGCGGCGGTAGGTGTGGGCCTATTATCGACATCGTGTCGTCTCTGCTGGTGCTGGTGCTGGTGCTGTTGGTGTGGGTGCTGCTGGTGCTGATGTTGTTGTTGTTGTTGTGAATGCAAACCCGAGTGTAAATGCTGATAATGCGGGCTCGACGACGACGCAGCCGGATGCCCCATCGACAGGAGCCCCAACGCTGCCTCCCGCGCATCCAAGTTCATATGATTCCAGTTCTTCCAAGTCGGTACAGTCGTTGGTGTTGTTTCAATCCACGGCCACCAACATCGACTACCCACACAACCGAGCAAAGCTTCCTGCCAAGCAAGGACAAATTGTGTCATGTGATTGGATTCAGTCAGCGATCTTTATCATCAACGACACAGACTGCATTTGTCGTCGTCGGATTCAACACGGACCGCGATATACTCCACCACTCCACCATTCCTGAGTCCTCCCCTGCCCACTGCCCCTGCGGTTTACCCGCTGTCCGCCCTTTGCCCATCCTCTCTCCACGTTCCACTTCATATATCACGCTAGCTCGTATCTATCTTTACTCATGTCGCACTAAACAATCAATTTGTTTAATTTCTCTCTCCATTCTCCCATTATTTCCGTGCCCGCCCGTCTAAGTATATACCAGTCACTGTTCTTACCAGTAGAAATGTATCCACCCACGACACGTATTTTTCATTATACGCTAATCATCATCATTGTGGCTTGATCATCGTACACATGACAGCCGTCGCGATTTGTGAACTCGTTGCTATCCTACTTTCTCATGAAACCATCAACAAGAACCTGCTGCGACTCGAGTCTACGCTAAAAAGACTGCTCAGTATACCGAAAAAAGGCAGTAGGCGCGCCAATCATTGTACCCAGGTTCCGAGTCCCCATGCAGTAAGCCACTGTACAGAGTAAAGTAGATCATGATATCATCGTTATCCGCCATGCCCATCCAAATTTCCTCTCAACCCGCATAGTCACCAACAACAACAACTTTAACACCGTCCGTCGAATTACATCCCCATCCTTCAAATCTGCCCCGCACCGCTCTACTCGAATCCAATCCAATCTCAACTCATCACAGCCCACAATCCGCGATATCCCTCTCCTCCTCTCCGAGTTAGGGCTGCCGCTCTTGACCATATACATACGACATACAGGTACCATACGTTCAGCAAAAAACGACCCGCCATACGGTACAGTTTACGGTCCGGCGTACAACCGGATAGCACCGCCTTCTGACGGACGTATACGGTCTGTATACGGTCTGTACGGTGTTGATTAGATTAGATTAGAATTCAATCTCTTCGGGTCTGTACACGGTTGGTACGGCCTTGATCAGACCAGATCAGAATTCAATCTTTGTGGGTGACCTGGCTGGCTGGCTGCCGCCCCCAGTTTCAGAACCGTTTCCCGCCGGCTGGGTTACTTACATGGTCACTATTCTTCGGCCATTTACTTCCAGACAAGTTTCACTCAGACACTATGAGGATAGACATTCGCTACTATCTAGTCGACTGAATCTGCTCTGTTTGGATTTGGCGGGGATGACTTCTCCTTTCGGGGAGCAGATTTCCAAGCCCTACACCGTCTGCACATCGACGATGCGGCCCATGTTGTTCACATGACCAGCTATTTCTGAGATATCAAGCAACTAATACTTTTTCTTGGGCCGTGCATACCCATATAAGTACCGCAACACGGCCGTACTGTGACCCACCCATATCGTACTGTTGGCCACCAAGAATTGTCCCTTATGCGGTATGATTACGCTTGCAACTCACCTGTAATTTGACAGTATACGGTCGGCAGCCCTCGAGTCCGAGTCTTTCCGAATCGTGCTTGGGCTTGCTTGGGTTGGGGGGACAATAGTGATTGATTTACGATTCCGTAAAAAATTCTGCATGCATTGCACCACGCCTGTGTAATCTTATGTAAATACTATGCCGCTGCTCGAAACACTGCTTGCGGGGTGGAGATAGATGGCTTCCTGCGTCGTATGGTGGGTGCAGAATGATAATGAACGAGCGGGTAGAATCATAACAATCTCATAATTATATAATATAAAAGGGAGTCGATTGTAGCTAACACCATTTATCAGATACACAACACTGTAACGAACTTCGGCTCTACGAGTATCACCGGTCCCCCGCACCTAATAGGCCGCATAGTATGCATTGTCGTCTCCCCACGCGTTGGGCACATAGTTCTCAAGGGTGACGTTCTTCGAAAACGGATCTGTCCCATCCAGAATACCGTTCCATTGACTCTTGTCATACCACGGCGTGGTCAAAAGGTTGCAGAGCAACTTGCTATTGAACGTTCTGCGGTGATCGAAGGGGTGAGCCTCAATCGCCTGAAAACTGATTTTCCCAACCTCGTTGAGCCCGTCATACACGTCCTCGAGATACCCCACCAGCCCCGCAGGCGCTTCCGCTAGAAATGACGGATAATGACAACAAAATGCATGAAAGCGAGCAGAAGTGAGCTACCACCGGAGACCAAAACCACAGTACACAGAAAGAGGCACTCACGGTTTTGGTTGCCCGCTCTGAAGTATGCGGTTTTCGTCTTGTGTGCTTCCTTCGTGATGGACTTGAGGTTGGTGCTGCTGTTGACAATTTTCACAGCAAAGAAAATGTCCTCCGCGGCTGGGCGGAAAGAGAGGTCGCCGAGCATCATTTCCGCAAAGGTGTACAGAAGCACGACAGCAAAGTACTAGAATCAACAACACAGATTCTATGAGTCTTCGAAACTTTGCATACGCAGAGTGCGTACGAGCGAGGACTGATCAAATTAAACGACGTACTTGGACTTCAAAGACGTGATCCACCTTGCGACGATCGAGACGGGATAGGTAAGCATACACAGGTGTGGTATATGGTAAATTGCGACTATACCTGCCAACCGTCCTTCTGCATCTTGTGCAACTTTAGTCTAGAGTGAGCATCATGATTTAACGTGATGACAGAACTTCTAAAATCACGTACATCCCATTCACCAGGCGTGTAGTAGGTCACCTTCGGTGTTTTCGTGCCTGCTTGAACCTCTGCATTGTGCTCCAAGATCACGTTGTTGACTTGTATTAGCAAGGTTTCGAGCACTACTGCATCGCGTATGGCGTGTGTAGGAGAGAAATTCATGGCTAGGTAGGGTTGAGCTATGAAAGCCGGGCATCACCAGGCTCACTGAGAGTCACATGGAGAATGACAGGACCACGATATATCGATAGAACGACTGACTGGCTACAAGTGTGTACAGTGCATAAGGTCTAAGGTAAGTCAGTGTCAGAGGAATGGGGTTTGGGGATCGTAGTCACGTGTACATAAATGTATAAGATAAGATAATATAGAAAGGGGCTGTGGTAAGACTGGGGTGCCAGGCTTACCACTGCTGGCGCCGACCGCTGTATGTCTGACATACAGCGATTTATATACATGACTTATGTAAGAATTGATGTAAGTA
>JANCIO010000406.1:0-25208 GCA_027604855.1 Psilocybe subaeruginosa | reverse complement strand
TGTTAGGCACATGTTAAACTATAACATATAATATTTTCAGACTTTTATATAATTTATTTCCCAAGTTATTAAACAATCAGTGAGAAAGTGCCAAACATTGGGACAGTTTTTTGAGCTACTGTACAGGATACGGAATATAAAGTTCGGAATTCGGGAAATGGGCGTTCAAAGTACTCACCTTGTGATCTACACGAACCTTATTCTTAGTTGCTGATTTATGCATCATCGGTGTCATCTTAACCTCTATTTAAAAGCCGAATACCAATATATTCCCGTTCTTTTCATTTCCATCGCGTTATGGGTTGTCCAGCAGGCTGTGCCGTCTCGTTTCGTCGATGTGTTGCGAGGTTCTTGAAGGAATGCGCAGACACGGAATTCTGAGCTTTGGACATACAGGCGCTCATTATATAGCCCACTTGACCTGGCCGGCAACCTTCCTTCATCAAAGCCAAATACAGTACATGTGCAGGCATGGGGTAGCATCTTACTTTCATGATAGATGTTGAATATTTATAGTCCTGCAATTCGGCTACTGCATTCAAAATGTGCTCTTGGCAGCAGCATATATTTGATGACTGTATTGTTATTATTTAGAAAGAACGCCAACACGGTGTGGACTGATGATGGAGGTAGAGACACCATGACACATGTCATTACACACAATTGAGTCCTGTCATTTATGTATTAATCGGCGAGATGGAGTACTATATATTATGATCCTTATCAAATTTGACACAGAACGCGATGGAATCGAAAGTATCCTCATACTTAAGGCAATGTCGTCCGGACATACCGCTTCTCTATCTCTCTGTATCCCTATTACATTCCTCTCATACGCTCACCATGCCTACTTTGATCTCGGCATTCCCATTGCTCTTACTATACATGACTGTATTGTCTGCTGCCACGCAACTCCTTCCTGCTTTCAAGTCGGGAGCAGAGCAACGACCAGCGATAATTCGTGGCCTCTTTGACCTCGACAAACGACAGGGGTTTTGCCCGGCTCCTCGCTTTGCCTGTGGATCCCGTTTCTGCTGTCCTGATACAACTTGGGAATGCTGCAGTAGTGAGCACTTATCCATTTTTGACTGCGTGCACTATCTCATAAGAGCTCATAGATGGATCATGTTGCCAGCCGCTTACCAACTGCGAACTCGCTTCAAATGGGATCATCGGATGCTGCCCAGTTGGTGAACTTTGTGGGGGCCCTGTGGGAGATCCTACAACGTCGACATTTACAGTTACTATACGTAAGGGTTTCACCCAACGAAAGTAGTTTGGATGTAGCTCAACACCGTTTGCATCTAGCGACTACATCGATTCGGACAACTGTAAATACATTCACGACAAAGTCTCTAACTACATTTGAGATCTCGGTACCGACTATATCTCCATTACCGACGATATATCCGACAGTAGTTCTGTCTTCGATATTTAATCCGTTCCCGACTACGACTACACCCACCTTCGTTTTCAACCCTAGCACTACAAATACTAAGACAACACCTACATCGGCCCAGCCCACTCTCACTCCCGGTCTTGCAAATAATTCGAGCGGAGCAACTCGAAATGTAGGAGCCTTCATGGCGATTCTGGCGTGCTCCTTCATGGTGTTTACCAGGGTGAGCCTCTAGGTATTAAGCATCTCATTGTACATGTTACAAATTTTTGTTGCGTAGCATTTCGTCCTCTAATCCTTGCCCCATTCATTTTAACGTGTTCCGACGACCATCGAATTATCTTAACATGGTGCCATAGGGGCCTGGATTGTCCTGATGAAGAGAGGATGGAGGCATGCTTTCTGTGCTACTGATGTAGCGAATACAATACCCATCCCCCCAAGACAGGCGCCAATGTCTCTTCCAATCTTATCTGACTCGTTTTGGTATCCCTTTGTACTGATACAGCCTCTCTCAAGTATGTTTTTGACTCTCGATCTGCTCTTCGTTTCTGGTATTACCTTTTAAATGTATTCCGTAGTATTCTAGTCGGCCCGTACTAGTAGATTTTACAGTACATAAGACTGTTGTATTCTCTCGTAGTCTCACAGCTCGTGAATACAGCTTATCTCAATCTGTCATTAGGTATCTGTCTACACAAGTTTTTTTTATACCAACTTGGGTATATATCAAAGAACAATATGCTCCTTCTCAAACGCCATCTATTGGCGTCTTCGATTTTATAGCGTTTTTTCACCGCTATAGCTAGTCCGTCCATTGAATTTTTTATGTCAATCGCTATTCACGAGGCTGTGCATAAGCTGCGAACGTGATTAGGTTAAACAAAAGCACTGTTTGACGAACAAAATATAATCGGTGAGAAGATATGACGGGATTGGAAGTGTGAAGACGAACAGATTGTTGGAACTTCAAGTTGCGTACAGCGGCGAGACCAAACAAGTGACAATTGGGTATGCATAAGAAAGCCCAGGTCCTTCATCGTCAAACATGTCGTCCAGAAAGCATTTCCAGAAGCAGAACCACCACACTCTTTTGTTGCAAGTACTACGTTGATACAGTTGAGAAGAACCTATACTGCGGACCAGCTCTCGCATCTGCTCTCGCTGAGTGGGACACTCTCACAGTCGATATCGGTGGCCCGTTGACCCACGCAGTGCACTTCAAAGACTATTTTGACCCGGATATCGAGGTCTATGGCCCGAAAAATCAATGCCTCTTCCACTCCCTCCTCTCTGCATTATCGCTCAAGTATCTCCTAACTCAACCCACTACCGGTACAAATCGCAATTTCTTCATGTATCGCTTGTAATGATTGTGTTCGTCCAGGCCTCCCTGCTCTAAAGTTTGTTCTCCTTTATTCATTTTGGTTCCTACTGTTAACAGAATAACAACGTACATGTTCTGTTATATCTGTGAAGTCCTCGAATAGGGCGCCCGTACCCATTGCTGAGATAAGAAACTGCGGGGACGAGTTGGACCGGTGTGGGTCCAAAAGAAGTGATAATACCAAACGCCCTGTTCTTTTCATAGACCCTGTTACTCGATATTGACAAAATTTATATTTGCACTCAATCTACGTTAGCATATTGGATCTGATATAGCAAACATGCTCTAGCTTGCCCGGTCGTGATACGTCGGAAAAGGCAAAAGCACTCACATTAATAAGAAGCGACCCAGCCACTCGATACGGGAGGGCTGAAATCAGCGGGACCTCAAAGTACGGCGGCAACTCCAATTCCCACTTATTCGGCGTCACGTACTTTTCCGTCTCTCCTCAGTTCGGGGGGCTGCGCCAGCGGCGGAGGCGGATGTCCTGGGTTCTGCTGATTGCTCGCTGGACGACGAAGGGGTGGTAAGCTCGTACGGACGTGGGGGGATTGGGGGTACAGACATCGCCGAAGTGTTGTGTTGAGTAACAGTTGGTGGGCGTAGTGACGATGAGATGAATTTTGATAGGTACGCGTTCTTCCGCAATTATGCGTGGCGATTGTGATGAGCACAGCCACCGCACTTTTTCAATTTCAATAACTCACCGACGGCCACGGTCAGCCAAACGATGGCATTGACCACGACCACCAACGCCGCTCGGACTGCCTCATTCACAAGTGTGAACACGGTCGTCGTCGATGTCCACTTGTTCCTTGACCACGCCTCTTCTATTCTTGTTCTTGCTCCTTTGTTGTGAATACAATCTACAATCTACTTCCTGTCTGTCCTTCCTCCATCACGGTCCTCGTCGCTCTCTTCTTCTCTTCTCAGCTATCCAGACTATGATGTCCGCTCTCATAGTTTCACAGCAAGTCTCTATCCTATATTGTGTGCGACGACAACCCTCTGCCCCATCCTCAGACACGTGTTCGTCGACGTCACAATTCCAGCCCATGCATGCGCATACATGTTCGAACAGTTCGAAATACCCAGTCCTGCTTTCTCACTCTCACACTACGTACCCCTCTCCATGTCTTCATGTCTTCCTCCCTCTTTCCTGTGCGTGCATAACCCGTCCTACCAACGTGTGTACCCTCCCTTCCTCCGCTTCCCCTCTCTAATACTCTTCATACTCCTAATACCCACCCCGACGACAATCCCCCATCTGAGTCTGCCGTTTTCCCAGTGATGTGGTGCGCACTGTATCCCTATCTCCCCTCCTTCCATATCCATACCCCCCAGCGTCTGCATTTACACCACGATACTATATCCCCTCGTCCCGCTCCTCTTCTTTCAGATGCTTCAAACTTATAACACGATTCGACATCATTCGGTGCGACGCGAAAGGGCACGACATGGCACGGCACGGTCGGGTGGGCGGGTGAGTCTTACATCTCAGATTCTCATTTGCACCCCCCGTCTCAATTATGCGTCATGTCGCATATAGCGTTCGCGTTCTCAACTTCGTGCACGGTGCATCATCATCATCCAATATGCATCCCATCCCATCCTATATATCCCATCCCATGCAACCGTCAACCTTCATCCTTCAACACAGTGGTCAGTGGTTAATCGCCTGAGCTGCTTTTTTACTCTACTCTTTTGCTCTATGCTTTGGTCTATGCTCTGGTCTTTTGCTCTTTTGCTTGTAGCTGTGTTGCTTGCTTGCTTTCCGGACACGCAACGCTTTCTTTCTTTCTTTCTTTCTTTCGGATCTGGTGCTGCTTGAATACACCGCAGCGCACAAATAGAAAACAGGACGCTCGCCGCACGCTACGCCGCGCCAGTCGAGTCGACGGAATCGGCACTCGAGGTTTTCCAGAGATTGCCCTGTTCATGTTTCTCCTTCTCTTTCTCTCCTGGAAGGAATCTGGCATTCACGTTCGCACTGTGCATTCTGTCTGCCTGTCTGTCTGTCTGTTGGGTCGTCCACGCTCTGTCAGAGTCCAACATGACGCTACAATACATTCTATGGTAACCCCTCCTCCTCCCTTTTCTTTGGGCTTGGGCTCGCGATGATGCTAGATACGATATGATGCGATGCGATGCGATGCGATGATAACGTAGTCGGCGTCCGTTCGGACAAAATGAGTGGTGCGCGGACATTCGAATAAGAGTCTGTGTCTGAACTCAAGCACGTTCACCTCGTCTTCATGTTTGCCCTACCCCATTATCCGTTCCCGTCCATCTCTCATCTCTTATTTATCCGTAGATCCTTCTTTCGATCCTTCGACTCGCATATTTTTATTGTTTTTGAGTACTTGGTGCAGCAGAGTGCATGCTTTTCCTGTTCTATCCTCCGGCTCCGGCTCCGACAGACTCCCAGTTCAATACTACATACTACCATAACGATACCCCTCACCCTCTTCTTCTCCGCGACGATACAATTCTGTTTCGAAATCGATGTTACACGAGGGACATGGTTAAGGTCAAATTCGCATCTGGTGAGCGTCGCTGCTGACTGTATTCTGACGTGTCAACATCAGCGGCAGAGGCAGCCTATGGACCTCGTCGTTACAGTGTTGTCCTTCGACCCTCGCCCTCGCATCGGTCGATTCATCAATGGATTCATTGGATCTGCTTTCCTTTCCGTCGAAAAGTCATGGACCATGGGTTTGGACCTACTGTAGATTGTGAGTATGTGTAGCCTTCATCTCATCTCACTCCACCGTGCACGCCGCACACTGTACACCAAATACTCATTCGAATGTCGAATCGCGACTCACTCGGGTTCAACCATCATTCCAAACGGGTACTATATCCAAAACCAATGTCCCCTGTGAATAAGTATTATGCGTCCACGATGCACAAAATTGCACGGGAAGAATCAAGATGATTGGAGCATTAAAAGCACGTAAGACGAAGATGTAGACACCATCGCACCTTCGTCTCCCCTTAACCTTATGGCCCCCATAGGCTATAATTACTATGTGGACCAGGTTGACTGTTTAATCAGAATGGACTATCGAACAGAATCTAACTGGTGCAGTGTTGCACGATCTAACATGATTTGGAAGCGTGTATTTCTCAATGAAGCAAGCCGACGAGGTCGGGATCGATGCTAAACACGCCACATACACACATACACATAAACATCTACCTTCATTCCCGACTACCCAACATCCAATTAATATCCGGTTCTGATGATGAAAATGATGCCATCGTCAAACACCTCGTCCAGCAAGTATTTTCAGAAGCAGAAGCAGACCCAGTACCCTGGTTGCAGCATATAGCCCTGCGAGAGCACCCGGACATACGGGTATATCGTCAAGTACTAATAAGTACGTTGATGCAGTTGAGAAGAAACCATCCAGTGACCCGGCTCCCGTATCGGCTCTGGTCATATTGGATACACTCAAAATTGCTATCAGTGGCCAGTTGGCCTTCATAGTACGCTTTAAAGACTATTTCGCTCCGGAGGTCAAGGTCTTATTCGTAGCGGGAACGCAAATACTAACTTCATCAACGCAATAATACGAGTAGAAAACGAGTCAGGGAGTATTAACTAAAAAGAATAGACCTTACTATTTGTCTGACACGTAAGAATACTAACTGTTTGCTGCCACGTCGGGACTTCCAATATTCAGATACCCTTTGTAGAGGTATAACAAGGGTTGTAAAATATTTCAGTTATAAATTGACTCTGAAATTTGAAAATTATTTTATATGTGAAGGAGCCTGATTTGTCCTCAAGATTACAATCTGTGACAACCTGAAAAGCTGCTGTGAATTCTGCACCCACTCATTTCAAGGCAACTGTATGTAGTCACGTATTTGTGCTAATAAAGTCAATTCAGGTCACCTCTGCATATAAAATATTTTTTTAAAGTTCGAATTTAACCTGTACTTGAAAACTTTTACAACTCTAATTATGCCTCTACAAAGGACTCTTGAATATCTCAGATCCCGATGTGATGTGTGGTGTGGTAATCAGGAGCAGAACCCGACGCTGACGCGCCTAATCTTGCCGCGCATCCATGTTCTAAAAATAGATATAGCCGACTGATGGAGTTGAGCGCAACCTTGGTGCCTGTATGGCACAGAGCCTGAGGCGATACGCGAGTCATCATCTTTTCCGGAAGTTGGGGTTTTTATTTCTAAGCAGAGTTCAAGTACTGCAGTGGTGGAGCGCACGGCAAGCCTCTAAGCGATGCATATCCGTAAATCGGCTTAGAAGCCCAAGCCTTGTTCTGAACCGGGTCTTCTTACCGGTCCTATTGCGCATGTACAGGTTCTTCTCCATCATATTCTTTCGATATAAGCTTCACCGTTAAACTCAAAAAATGGTAGTAATCTTATGTTATAATTAACCATTGACAGTAATCCCGATGTTTGACCGTAAAACTAAGTCCTCAGAATAGAGAAAGAGACTGGTTTACATCAATTTCAACCGTTCATTAGTTAGATTTTTAGAAACTGCATGACGGACACACTCCTTTTGTCTACTCGAGTAAGTACCATAGCACACAGTGAAAGTCAATTTGACCTCCGGCTGGAACCCGGAAAAAGATAATTATACCTCCGATTCACGGACACATTTCCGACACCGGCGACATATTTTCCAAATATAAAAAGTGAATCTAGTCAACATAATTCCTGATGTTTAACATGATGCCAGCATAACAGGTGTCCTATATTCATTATCGGGGTTCTTACTAGTAGACGTAATTCAAACAGAACGTTCTAACTCCATATCCAGAATAACCTACAGACAGTTGAGATAACTGACACAGCTAGGGAAGAAGCGGCGTTCATAGACGATATCCAAAATTAAGGCAGACTCCACGGCAAACGGAAGCTTTCTCAGTCGAAAACCATAGATGGTGCCGTATGTAGTTGGAAGTGATAGGTTTGGGTGTTATACTCTGGAGGCAAGGTCAGAGGGAAGACGTATAAATACCTGTCCACCTTCAGTCCTTTCACTCAGCTCCTCATTCTACATTCTATCAGGTTAGCATCATTATTTACAAACATTCTGTTCATTGTCCTTTCGTATAACCTTTAACTCACTCGATTTTTCATCGCTTAGAAGCTATCAGATCTCATCACAATGCAATTTAACATCGTCTTCCTCACCACTGCTCTCCTTGCCTCCGCATCTGTGGCAATGTCGGCCACCATCACCTTCTTCGCCGGTGCAGACTGCACAGGTGCTCAGGGACCGGCCACTAACGTACCTTCCGGCGAATGTTTGACTTTGGCAAGTAACTCGGCCAAGTCAGTCAGGTATTCTGGTGTCCCCAGTCAGATTCAGTTCTTCATCTCTGGCGGTGGCCATGACTCTTGCACCAATGGCGCGAGCTTGGTTCGTGGTGGTGGCTCTGGATGTGCTACCGCGCCTACTGGGTAAGCTTTCTGAGTGATGCTTTTAATGGTATGACACTGATGGTATTTAACATTTGCAGAGTTAACTGGGAGAGCGTTGCAGTCTTCTAAATATTTAGTCGTAGTAGCTTCAGAGACGCCTCTTGGTTCCATCAGTCCAAATTGAAATAAACTGGTTTTTCAGATATCTCGCCATTTAAATGTAACTGCTTTAGTCCGGTTTGATGTGACAGACAGTGCTGGGAACTGACCATATGTTCAATAGATACCTCGCTGGCCATGTTTCCATGTTTCAGTGTTGTCCAAGCTTTATGAGTCAATGCCGTGAAGTCTGGCTTCCCTGAAGAAGGCAAAGAGGCAATACACAAATTAATAGCTCATTTTTAGTGTTATTTGCAATTTTATAATCCAATTGTGCTCGAACGAGCAACTTTTCAAAGGGTGATTTCTTGAACATTCTATTCAGCCGCAGTGCGGCCCGGTTCACAAACAGAAACACTTTAGTAATTTGCTTGTTAAGAATATAAGTTAATATTTGCAACAATAATGCAGATATCAGCAAAAAATTGCGTAAACGTGATGAAGTGGTTGATTTTAAACTTGATGCATTATTTTCGAGCACAACTGTACACTAGTTTCTGTTCTTGGGATATATATTGGTAGTTCCATATCTAACCTTATCACGCACTCGAGACGTCACTTCAAATTAGGTAGTAGTAAGTAATGACGTTTTGCCAATTTCTGAACGACATGTCAATATTATATACAGGGGACCAGCACTGCTGGTAACACAATACTTATGGCGGCAGTTATAAAAAATCACAATAAGAACATTATGTCTCACGATTAAATAACGGTGGAGGTGATTAGATGACAGAATTGTCATTCTAGCGAGATAATTTGACTGCAGAGCCGTCGTCTCCGCCACTGTCGTCAGGTGAAGCCTGTTACCTGTCGCCAACTGATGACTGCATTACGAATCTCGATGACTTCAGTAAATCAGGTTTCAGTTACAGTGTCCAATTAGACCGTGGAATTACGACAGGTGCTTCGGTTATCTGCAAATTGTTATGTCATTCTATTTACTTTTCATTACATATGGCCAAAAATCTTGCAGAAAATTTGCTTCTACCCTTGCGTGCGTCACATTCCGATGCTCGTCGAATTTGTGAGAGGTGGGAGATACTGTAACATTGCTACCAATCGATTTGGTGTTCTTGTGTTGGTACACAATGATGTTCATACGGATATAAGTGTTGTATTATAGTCAGATCGAAATCCAGTGGAATGGGACCGCACTGAGGTCCGATTCAGAAATTAGGGTCTCAACACATGATCTCCGTGATTTTATCTATTCCCCTCTGTTACAATGATCGCATTATTCGCATGTAATCGATCATGTTAGTCGACACAAATTTAAATTCTGTTATTTCGAATCACTTACTCCTCACAGCTGGCGTTTATTAGAGCTCAATATAAGTATCCGTCGTTCATTATCTGAGATCATCTATTAGTGACGCATATGTACGTCATTTCACTCTCTGGGGAGGTATTGGACGAATATACTAAGTATCAAAATTGACCGGTGTGCTTAATCAATCCCACACTTTACAAATAGCTAGCTACTTACGAAAGTAGCCGAATTTCTGCACTGAATACCATGTCATGTTATTTGGAAGTCAGATACTCATAAATTAATCTCTCCTTGCCGCTGATGAGTCTCTGTCCATATTTATTCGAAAAGGTCGTAATAAACAGCGTCCCTACTTAAATAATTAATACCGATAATGAGGTTACCCAGTGCGGTAATGTCAATATGACTCTACCCAATGTAGATATTGCATAACAGGCATACCAAATACTAGCATGCTATGACAATATGTCAATATACCTGAAAATTTGACAACAGTAGACGGGTTTGATAAGCTCGATATAACTCGAAACACAGTGTTTATTCAGCTTTGGACTGATGGAAACAAGAGCTGGTTACCGCGACTAGAAAATTAAAAAACCGCAATGCTGTCCCAGTTAGCTCTGTGAATACAAATATCATTATTACCACCACACTGACAAAGTTCACGGAGAGAGCCTACCCAGCAGGGGCCGTCGCGCATCCCGAGCCTGGACCAAGCACCAAGCTGGCGCCACCGGTGCAAAAACTGTGACTGCCGCTAGCGTTAGGGATAAAGAACACAATTTGATTGGGGACACCCGAGTATCTGACAGACTTGGTCGAGCTATTTCCCAGAAGGAAACATTGGTTGGATGGGATATCAATGCTCTGGCCCTGGGTGCCAGTGCAGTCAGCCCCAGCGAAACCGGTGATTGTCGTCGACACTGCAACAGAGGCGGAAGCGAGGAGAGCGCTGGCGATGACGAGAACGTTGAATTGCATGGTGTTGAGATTGCGTAACTTTCAGATGACCACAAAATATGGAGTGAGTTGAAGTTTATACGACAGGGACATGAGCAAGAGGCCCAAAAATAGAGATTAGCTGCTAACCTGACTGAATGTAAGAAGAGGAGCTGAATGAAAAGGATCCATAGAGCCAGGTACTTATGTGTTGTCTATCGTATCTGGCCTCCAGAGTCTATTACACAGAACTGCCGCTCTGTAACTGCGCACGGTATGATATGGGGATCATCTTTGTGTAATAATTCACCCAACCGGAGCGCTGTCTAGGGTCATCGTTCGACAGAACTTACATTTGCCGTGCAGCCAGCCTTCCTCTTGGATGCTGTATAACTGCTTTAGTAGTTCTAATTTTGTTGGTTATTTCAACCAATTGTCGGTTGTTCTGGAGGAAATTGATAGAGTCGGAAGGCCCTGCACAAGCGATATCTGCTTGAAGTGGACCCAATCCCAATACATATAAGAATTGTGTCAGCCCTGTATAAAGATAAACATCAGGAACCTAATGGAGTCGCACCTGCTATAACCCATACCTGTCGGTGTACGGTCCAGACTTTGAGTTATCACAGATTATGGGATAGTGCAGGTGTGCTAAAAATAAGTTTGAAAAAATTCAGCTTTTGTTCTCGTAAGAAATAGATTCTGCGTCATTGCTTCCCCCCAGCTAGCTTTTATTAGAGCTCCTGTTACCTGATATTGCTTCTTGCCGCACATTTTTGAACCTATCCAGTCCTATGCAGTACAGTAGTACGCCATAGCTCCTAGGAGCTTAATATCCTAAAATAACCATATATCAGAAAAAATCATCACAAAATGGAGAAGGAAAGGGAATAGATTGCAATCCATCGACCCAGAAAAATATGGGTTTTTCTTGCACAAAGAAATGGTTTATTAGGTACCACAGTTATTTCTGCTCATGCCGAGGAATTTGTATTAGGTTCCATCCCCACTGCAGATCATTGTCAACTATTTTCATTGTAAGATTTGTACCACCTTGCGGGTTCAACGGTGAGGTAGGTATCAGCAACGGATTAATCTATTTGGAAACCTCCCTGTCTCGGTCCAACTCCAGGTTGCCAATAAACATTCAAAAAACCCCTTGAATGCTTCATTTGCAAGGTACGGGACTCAAATACGACATTTTGACATAAGTTTTTAAGCAGAGCTTCCTGACGCATTGCAATTTGAAGGCTGCGTTATAAATTATGCATGGTAGCCTTGTGCATGCAAACGTCCGGGATTGCAATCTTTACGTTTGACTTTTGTACCATATACTACTGTCGGTTATTTTTATATTGAATATCTCTCTTCAATTCAGCTGTCGCAAGTGAATAGTGAGTTACTGATTATTGTATTTGAATTTCAGAATATAAACGCTAGGTAATAAATAAGTAGGTATGACGAATGAAACGAAACAAGTAATTAACAAGAATAATGCTCACCTCAGTTGTTTTCGAGGCAAATGACCGAGAGGAGTTCATATTGAGGTCTCATATTTAATATACTACTGCGTACAAAAACTTGTATCTACGAAGTGAATAGAAACCAATAAAGTCGATTGTGTGCCTACTACTTTGTTGTATCACTAATTGAAAGTGCAGACTTATTAAATACATTCCTTTGTTGGCTTTTACCAATATCGAGGTTTGTTATCATTTTGATTATACGAAGGGGTGGCGTTTACAGATGTTAGCTAACTAACAAAACAACAGGTCCAACGGCTACACGGCCACACGGCAGCGGGCGTCGGACACTAAAGCCCAGAAAGGTAATTATGAATGTTGCAACCCGGAAGTTAATCCATCGGCACAAAAAGGGTTAATTTTTCTAATGATTGGAATGTATGTACATGTATTCTGATTCGGCTGGTAGCTCGGTGGCCGGGAGCCGGATTTCTTAGGAGCTTAGATTCTCAATCAAAGAAGTGCATGACGAGATGATAATCATCCCTTTGGATTGTTATCTCTTCTCAACTGCGAAGTTCCCGCCGAAATTATTATCAAACCGGCGTCCTGGTGGAGCTCCTTTCATTATTCTTAGTTGCCTACTCGTATGCTATTGCAGAGCATGACTAAATCTGAATGTAGCGGAATGTACGACACCATACACACACGTGAACTTATATACATCCTTGTTCACTTACTTTTCTTCAACACCCCAGAACTAACTTCACCCCTTCAAACCAATCTGACACCTCCACAGTTTCTGAACCAATTATGTCTAGACGGAGATACTCTAGAGTCGTCCCTCGCTCATAAGTACATGTATCGCTTACCTGAAAAGATAGGTTCAAGACAGCCTGCAATATTTAATACCAACTAGAGTAGGGTTGTAGTGCAGTATTAGATGGCGACATGTATTGAATCTCAAATTGAAGAAGTAGAGATTACTGAAAAGGATGGGCACTATCTTGGGAAGTCTGCGGGAATTGATTGATATAAGTATTAAGGACGCCATAAAAGTTGAAGTGAAGACGTACTACGGTACGCGCCCTATTCTATTCTTGGTCTGAGAATTCTACATTTAACAGAGAACACACTGTTATACATTATAATTTTAAAAAATCGAATGACACTTTATACAGACACCTCGACACATACGCTTCTGTGGTATATCTACTGGTTGACAGAGTGAATAATTGGTGGGGAGAGCTTACAAACCTTGCACCGAAGATTCAGTTCCATTGGGGGTGCGGGCGGAAGGGGTACAATCCTGTAGCCGTCATTACTACAAATGTTGATCAAATGGGTAAGGATGTTGATATACATCGCGCTCATGGGGTACACATGACGAGGGGGGTATTCGCCTGAAAACGCAGCATCGTAGTGTCCTTGTCATCCGATGCGTAATCACGTTTAGGTTGGTCGGGCCTCTATCCGCTGAGAACCTTCGAATTGACCGAATACGACACTATGCGACATTACCTCACGAACATGTCTTCCTTATTTCGACCATGCTATGTAGATGAGAACCTATTCATGTATTTCAGGGTCCAGGCACGCCACCTTGCCGAATTTCACACCCTGTTCTTCCTGGACGGCATGATATCATGTACGTCTTCTAATTCCTGTGACTCCGTGGGCGCTTACTGATGGCAATGTCAACTCTGGACTCTGTACAATAACCTATGCGGTGACTATGTTGGATAACAACACTTACGAGTATACGTATACTCGTTGCCTTTGATACACATAGCGCGATTTGTCAGCTGGACGTGTTACTCTGCTCTGTTCCATGTATCGGATATAGTAGTCTTCAGGAAACTCTTTTTGCAGTAGCCTCGGCCCGCTGTTCTCGTTCGGATCATATACCGAGTTAGGATGTATACAGTCATTGGGTATCTATTCCGAGAATGAGTGAGAGGCTGAGGCCTATTTTGGCTTAAACATCAACTACATTTGGATAGGTTTAAATGTTGACCTCCCAGTCTAATCGTGCATTTCCATCTGATCCTTCTGATATCGGCGGTGCCGCTCAACGCTAAACAAGAAATGATATAGTCGGCTAATTATAGCCATCTGTGGTGATTGAGAGTAATTAGAATTCCTAGCAAAGGTGTTTGGTTTACCTCGCATTTCATGTGTTCATTAGTCCCGTGTGGAAACTCCTTGACCGACACACCCTTATATTTTCTCAGTTAGGCACCACGATAATCTTTGTGGCGTCAGCACATCTAGTTTAAAAAAAATGGTCTGACTGTAATTTTCATCCAAAATGGCCTGCATTGGGTTGAGATGCTTAACAAAGCTAGGGGAGCAACGGTAACTATCACAATATCTATAGGAGGATGAGCTCCACGGCGGATGAAATCTGACCAATGACTAACAGCGAAGTAGAGTGCGAAGGGTTAAGTTTTAGAATTTGTCGGCAAGGTATTTCAAAGCGTATAAGTACTTGTACATCTCCAGCCTTCTGAATCAGCTCTTAATCCAGTATACCATCAGGTTAGCATCTTGCATCTAGGTCCTACTTTACAAGAATGTGATACGTCCTCCAAATAATTCCGTTTTTGTCATCTAGAAGTTCCGAAATCTCATTACAATGCGATTCAATGCCGTCTTCATGACCATCGCTCTCCTTGGTTCTATCTCTGAGGCATTGTCGGCCACAATCACCCTCTTCTCTGGAGTCGAATGCACCGGTGAAGAGGGACAGACCATAAATGTACCTCTTGACGAATGTTTGGTTTTGGGTAGTCCGACCAAGTCAATTAGATATTCTGGTGTTCCCGATCAAATCCATTGCTTCGTTGCCCCTTCGTGCAACTCCGGGCCGGCAATGGGGTTTGGTGGCGGCTCTGGATGTGCAACCGCGCCTTCCGGGTAAGCTCTCACTGCACTTTATTGGTGGGGTGTAACTTATGATCTTTATTCATTGTAGATTTAACTGGCAGCGTGTTGCGGTCTCTTAGATCTTTAGTAGTAGAACTTTCCTTCACAGCTCTTGATTCCATACGTTCAAAATGAAGTACAGTTAAAATTTGATACGTGTCGTTGCTACATAGTTAACACGAGTGGTGTCACGGTCGGCAATCATATTCCTTTTTCTCTTACATAAGCGGTCCGTGCGCTGGTCACTTGTTACCGATCACACCATCTCTCTTTCTCCCTCTTTCCCACTGGTAATTAGTAACAGGTTCTTCCTTGGTCCCTCCTCTCTCCTCCCATGGCGCCCGTGATAGATCGATCATCCCTTATGGACCCCTTGTCAAACCCAGGCTGGCTAGTATCTCCCTATCTCTATCCCTCATGGGAATGATGAAGACGAGCCTGCGGCGGCAGCCGCCCTCCGAGACCTCTATCTCTATTCTGGCAGTGAACAGTGACGTGTCCTTTACTTGCTCCATCGTCGTTTCCTCTATCCATCCCCTTCACTCTTCCTCCCCCTTCACTCTTTCTCCCCCTTCACCCTCTTAATATTCGGTGTGGTGGGAATGGATGCGACGTGACTTCGATAGGATACAATTCTAATCCGATGCGAAGTGGCATGGCATAGTACCGTTGGCTTGCGTTGGGTTATTCACAGTCCCTCATTCTCCCCATTTCCGTCATGTCGCATGATGAGTTTTTTTTTTCATGCTGCCCATTGTATCTACCATCTGTAGCTGCTCTTTTTACTTTCTTTACCTTCTTGTTTTTTACGTTCATTCCTCCGGCCCCTTGTCCCTCGCATCTGGCAATCGTTTCTGGATTCTTTCGAACCACATTTATCCTCTGAACCTTCGTTTCTTATTCCTATTTATAAGTTTTGTTTCGTTTTCGGATCTGCTACAGAACACAGAACACGAACTGCAAGCTGCACGACCTACAAGTCGACTCAATATTTACTTTTACCCCAATCTTGTTCTCATAGCCTAGCGTTCACGTTCATTCTGGCTGTCCTCGTTCGCACAAAATTTTCTCCTTGATGATACCCTGCGATTCGCTGGATACGACATAATGCGAAGTTACATGGGTGGGTACGAATGCGATGACAGTGAGTGCAATAACACTGAGTCTGAGCATCTCATCTTTACTTCTGCGCCCTTCTCTATTTCTTCCCATTGATTCATCGAGCAAGGGGCATCCGTCCTCTGGATCTGAACATGATGTTTCTCGAAGATCCCTGCTTGTATATCGGCTTTTATTACTCGACGAAATTTACCTTGACGGACATCCAGAGTATAATATCCTATACGCCTTCGTTATGGCTATCTATCTACGTTATACTTGACCTTAACGTTCACCTTCTGAAGTCTTGTCCACGTCCATTTCCGCTTGTGCGGCGTACTGCACTATAAACATCATGTTAGCCTTGGGCCTCTCTTTGCGATGCGTGTAGTGCGATTTCGAGTCGAATCAATAGGACACGATGCAAAGCGACGTACTTGGGTTCGAATCAGATGAGCAATTGCACTGTGTCCATATTCCGAGCCTAAGAAGCTCACCTGGACTGTTTCATCTCTTTTCCCTGGCATATATACACATACCTGTTGATCCTCTATTTTTTTGTGGAAGAGCGCTTTATCTTGGACCTCTTGCTATATGTTGATTTCACTCCACTCTGCATACCGTACAGGTGGGGTTGATATTTTCAACCTTTCCTTCTCTTTTTCAAGAACGGAATTAGTGCTCATTCAGGGCGCCTACACCAAGCGGTGTTGTAATATGGAAGTATTTCTACTTGGTAAAAAAAGCAGAAAATAGGATACGGAATACAAAATTCGGATTTAAGCTCACCCTATTCGTGGTCGCTGATCCTTATGCAATTTTCGGAGACGGTAAAGTCTGAAAGGTAGTAGAATCAAGTTACGTGACCAGCTGCGTTTCATATCTGCTTCTGTGATACAAAGAACTATTATTTACGATCTTTAGAGTATTAACTTTAATAACAAGGCCTGTTAAATACTGCTATACGAAACTTATGCGTGCGTTCGCAAGACTACGTGGAAGATTGTTCAAGATTTTGGCCAGTGCTAGACTTTGAAATAAAGTTTCATGAGCCATTGAATATGGTAATAAGACCTCCCGTACTGTAGGCGATTAAAAAAATTACTGGTGAGGAGCAGCCAAAACTATATACTTCTCCTACTCCAACAAACGACATACCCATCCAGCCATATATCTGTACAAGAAATATCTACGCAGGGTCTATTCATCCCTCCTTCGTTCTTCAGCCTCGTATTCCCATCAATCATGCCAAGGGCATCTCCATCAACCTCCAATCCTTGTTCCGCCTCAACCGCTGCCACCGTCATACACATGGCCCTCTGAAACCGGCCGAGCCTCAACGTCATTTCCGTACCATTCTCTAAGCAGAAGACTAGCTCTCTCGCTAGTTCCGTTAGGACGATATACAATCTGATGAATAAAGAAATGGTTGTCGCAGTAACTCCAAAAGGTCTGTTTCAGAAGGTCGTGTCTCCTTTCTCCTATGAGCATTATGAAAATCACTGATGACTTTGAAAATGGATGAATAATCATGCTCCTCGACCAGCTGCTTCGTCAATGGGGCAAGGAGATCTATGTCTGAGTACTTATCCTCGTTGGAGTAGGCGGCACCGGCCTACCCTAGCAACTCGTGTCTGGAAGAGCTCGGAATGCTCATCGAACAGCCACGCAGTCTGGCGTTGCGGGCAAGGTGCGTTGTTCTTCGTAACTACGAAGCGTGCTGACACACAAACCATGTATAGCCGCTGATACGATCTACAGTAATCCGATCTAATCCACACTCGGGCAGCTCGGGCCCAGATGTGCCAGAGCTCACTACCGCATTGTGTCGGCAGTATATATAGACAACAGCACCG
Organism: Psilocybe subaeruginosa; assembly: GCA_027604855.1. Classification (NCBI taxonomy): domain Eukaryota; kingdom Fungi; phylum Basidiomycota; class Agaricomycetes; order Agaricales; family Agrocybaceae; genus Psilocybe; species Psilocybe subaeruginosa. The sequence goes on along the minus strand of JANCIO010000406.1, from coordinate 7,297 downwards.
TGTTTTTCCTCAGAGAGAAGATGTTCCAGATAGTCAATGATAATCGATCTAGACACCCAAGATGTATGAAGCCTCGATAGTTGTGGGAGATAGGAACTCACAAGAGAACCGTTTTTCCAGAACCAGCTTTCAGAAAAAATGTTATACATCAAAATGCAGAAGTCGACATATCGAGGCCTGTGCACACAAAAATCAGACTTCAGTATATATGGAGAGCACAGCCTTGGCCTATTTCTCTCATTTCCGCACTATCTGCATGAAGTCCTGTCATCTTGCGTTGTACCTAGGTTGATCCCAGACGAGTGGGAATTGGGACACGCTCTACCTCCACAGAGGCTCCCTCCGTGTCAGTAGTTTCAAACTATCATACCCCAGTGTTTGCCCTTCCGGGACAATTGATGAGGTCGTCATATTTTTAATACCCCGAATACGGAGGGCACAGGATTGGGTAGGTATATTTAGTCTCTGACCATCACAAAAAGATGTATCAACAGCAAAGGTGAGGAGATATCTCTGATTTTTTAGCGTCAGATGTGATTGATCATGTTCTCAGATTTCTCAACGTCTGAAATCGCAGGATGTGTTTTTATGGATGAGTATATATGCGTGTACGCTGTGGTCAACGAGCTAAAGTGGGATTAGGATGGAAATGGGGACGGGAATGAAGATGAGAACGTGGGTGACTTACGGGAATGAGGTCGCGAATGGGGGGGCCACGGGCCACATGGTATGGGTGAATAAGAGACAGATGCTAAACTACTGTATCAAGTGTCGTGATTCGCGATGTGGCGAGACAGAAACAAAGAAAACAACCATTATCCCCACACAACACTCCCTCAAGCTGCTTTGGATGCCACTTCTGGTGCCCAAAGTGTAAGTTTCAGGAGGGAGTTGATGTTTACTAGCTGTTGTTAGTATGAGTGTCATTGTTTTGGGGGGTCGCGGGAGATATAGACAAGGGGAGGGGAAGGGCAGTTGAATAACTATGCACACGTAGAGATATCCAAGACGTGCCAAAGCCGAGCATGGCGTCAAATCATCGACTGTTACATTAATATGTAATCATAGAGAAGAGAAACAAAAAAAACCAAGAAATCCAGAAAACTCAACGCAACCTTGTACAACGATATATTCCTCATCACTCCTAACACCCTGCCTTCTTGCCCAGCGTCTCCTTCGGCCGGCCGATGAACACTCCGAGATCTTGTTATGTAGTTGTATAACCCTTGTGCTCAACGTGGAGGACGTCATATTGATGGCTGTATTGTACTTGTAGGATGGGTGAGCAGTAAGATTGAGGTGGCGGCTGTGCGTGATGATGCCAGTGTTGTCTGTGGGAATAGATGCGTGGGGTATAGAGCAGGAACACTTTACATAAGTGGTTCGTGCGCTGATGCGACTCGATTCTTCCCACTCTAAGTACCCTTCCTCCGACCCTCAAGGCCTCATCGATCATCCCTCATCCCTTGGCTTCCATGATCCATCCATTATGTTTCCCTTTCGGATTTATTTCTATCATCAAAGCCAGGCTGACTGGTATTTCAGTATCTCTGTCTATTCTCACCTATAACTCGTCCCCCAAAAAGCGTTATCCAATCACATCGATCATCTTATCGCGACGATGAAGACGAACCCACATCTGCAGAATCCCTCCAAGACATCTATCTCTGTTCTGGAAGTGATTAGTGCCTAGTGATCAGTAATATGTCATTCACTCACTCTGTCGTCGTCTCCTCCCCAATCCCTTCTGAGTCTGGTCTCTGTACCACCCCGTGATAACCTCTTCTTCCCCCTTTCACCTTCCACATTCCTCTTTACTACGCAATCTGCGTTTCACCCTCTTTTGTCTTCTTCCCCTTCCCCTCTCATATACGATGTGCTGCCATTACATGCGATGCGACTTCGAATCGGACACCATTCGACTCGATGCGAATCGCACCGCATGGTTGGACTATGTTGCGGGTTGGATTCTTCACACTCTCATTATCCATCACGTCGCATGACGTATTTGTTTTTTATTTTATCCACTGCATCAATCATCTGAGTTTGTTCTTTTTTGCTTTCTGGAAGAGCTTTCATTTGTTTTAGCTTTCTGAACCCCCGAATGCTTCTGGCTATCTATTTTATGCCCAACCTCTACCCCCCGAGACTTCTCCCAGAGATTTTGTTTCCATTGGCAGAGGTAGGGCGTTCTTCCGTTCCCGCGCATTCCTCTGAGCCTTCTTATTTGAGCAAGATAACCCTGAAATGAGAATCTCCTTTGCGACACCGCGATCTTCGCTACTATATGACATGACAAGGTGCACAGCAACACAGGTGGGCTCGAATCCGATGGGTGGTTGCACAGAGACTCAATTCGGAGTCGAAGCACTTCATCTCACTACTGTGTTTGGGTTTCGGATCAGCTATTATAGAATACAGAACGCGCGCTGAAAGCTGCAAATTCCTAGTCGAGTTGTTTTCTGCTTTCATGCCGAACATATCCTTTTACTTGAGCGTTGTCGTTCATTCTGGCTGTGCTCGTTCACATAAAATTTCCGCCGTGATGTCTGCACTGATAACTGAGCCTCCTCTTTAATCCTCTGTGTGAGTGCGCTGACACTGAGTCTGAACATTTCATCTTCACTTCTGTACCCTATTCTGTTTCCTTGCATTGATAGATTGAACCATGATCGTCAAGCAATCCTTCGGCCGTCTGGATATGAATCTGCTTTTTATTTTCTCCCAAGGGCTTTGCTTTGATTCAAATCTTGTTAGTCAATGAAAATTAATCTATTGGATATCCCGAATATGATCTCCTACAACCGTTTGTTATGGCTATCTATATACGTTATACTCAATGTTGTTGTTCACTCTCCGAAGTCTCTTCCAAAATCATTTTTGCTCACGCGTGGTGGAGGCACCCTACATTTCCTGCCCTACATTCTTCTCAGTCTGGCGTGCCGCGTGCCGCACTACGACAATTATGATAGGCCTGGATTGCTCCTTGCGATACATGCAGTGCGATTTCGATGCAATACAATCGAACACTATGCTAAGTGACACAATTAGTTTGGAATCAGATGAACAACTGCACTGAGTCTGTACTCAGAGCCGAAGCACCTGATCTTCACTGGTCCCCTCCCTTTCGGCTAGCACATAGCCGTTAATCCCCTAAATCTGCTGACCGCCTGCAAGCTTCTGATTTCACATCACACTGCACACCATACTGGTGGGGTGAATATTCTGAGAGTTTCCTTCTCTGTTTCAAAAACGGGATTAGTGCTCGTCCAGTGCGTCTATACTAAGCCGTACTATAGTCCGTGCCACTCTGGGCACCGCTACTGGGTAAAAGCTACAAGATACGGAATACAGGGTTCGGAATTTGGAACATAAGCGGCTCAAGCCTCGTGTTGTGATCTACGCAAGCTCGTGTTCTTAGACGCTGATCTTATGCATCATCAGTTACCTCTGTTTAATCTCCCATTACGAACCGACTACACAAATAGACGCTTCATTACCATCCCATTATCGTTTGTCCACAAAACAGTGTCGTCCTATAGATGCAGTGCGCACTGCGATGTGGGGAATCTGAAGGAAGGAATGCCCAGATACTAGAGTCTTGAGCGCTAATTATATCGCCCACTTGACCTGGCCGGTAATTTACCTTCATCGAAGCCAAGCACAGTGCATGTGCAAAATGTGGTTAGAAAGTAACGGTATTCAATTGTATATCACGTCGTGTGTCGTGATGTCTCTAGCTTCATCACTAGGCCATACCTTGTTGGCGTTCTTTTAAAATAAGAATAATACAGTCGTCAAACATATGACTGCCAAGAGCACATTCTGAAGGCCTTAGCAGGAGCCGAATTACAGGACAATATATATCTAACATCTGTCATGAACGTAACATGCGCATTAATCGGCGAGATGGAGAACAATGTATTACGATCCCTATCAAGTTGGAGCCAGAACGCGATGGAATTATAAATATCCTCATCCTTCTCGCATACTTAAAGTCATATTGACCAGACTTACAACTTCTCCATCTTCCTATATCCCTACACATCCCACCTATACGTTCACCATGCCTACTCTGTTCGCAGCAATTCTACTGCTCTTCCCGTACATGGCCACATTTTCTGCTGCCACGGAACTCCTTCCTGCTGTCCAGGCGGGTGCAGAACAACGGTCAGCGTCAGTTCGCGGCCTCTTAGACTTTGGCCAACGACAAGGATTTTGCCCGCCTCCTCGCTATACCTGTGAATCTAATTACTGCTGCCCTGACGTAAATTGGCGATGCTGCAGTAGTGAGCACTCTACCCATAATTTTAGTGCATGCACAGTCTCATCAAGCTCATAGATGGAGGATGTTGCTCCCCGAATACCTACTGTGTTCTCGCTTCCAATGGAAAAATTGGATGCTGCCCGGATGGCAAAGTTTGTTCTGGACCTGCGTGAGATCCCTTGTCGATGACGTCCACTATACGTAGGTGCTTCACCCTTTCAAAGTTGTTTGGATGCGGCTCAACGCTGTTCGTATCGACAGATACTACAACGACTCGGACAGCTGGAATAATGCCATAACATATCATCGAACCAGCCCGTATTCTCTCTCATCTCCTTCGATTCAAGTAACCTTTCTATTCCTATTCTCGATCTCCTCGTCATTTCTAGTATGAAGTTTTGAATAAAATCTGTAGTAGTCTAGTTGATTTGATTCGTGCATATTTATGCATACTCGATTGTCGCTTGTTTGCTCTGCTTGGCATTGTGTGTAACTTGAAATTTGAACTATGCGTCCTCTTCATCTTACCTCGGTGAAAAATACACCCTTCCAAGCCACCTTAGATTGTGCCACTGGGTATATTTTTTCCTCGATCCGGTGCTCTTGTTTAACCAGATCATGTTCCAAGCCTATACATAGCCTCGTGCATCGTAGAAGAAATTAGCTTTGGACTATGGCGGTAGGGATGATTGAACAGTGAATTACCATTTAAGTGAATATTCATTCTATCTAAGTGCAAAACGGTAGACTTAAAAAAAAAAACGGACGTGCGCCTGTGTTTACCATAAACAACCAGATATGGTATACTCCACAAAAACCATGACGCAACATGGGGCATACGGAAATGTGCGTGGCAGGTTGCGTGCTTGCGTGCTTGCGTGCATTTGCGTGCCACGCAACCTGGACTTAGTACATGCATTTGAGCGTATAGTTGGGTTATTTTTATGAATAATATTAATGTTGCCATCCATTTACTGTTGATTACTGAGACTTGACTTGGATTTGCATAAGTCCGTGCTTTCTGACACCTTTCCGTGTTGAAGTTGGTTCTATATGGGGCTCATTTAATTACTGTGTCCCACCTACTCTTAATAAAAAATTTCTTGTAATGCACTCAATATCGCTGCCATGTGTGCAGTTCAACTTAGGGAAAACAGATACTACTATAGTTTGTGCACCTTCTTAGTAACTTTGTAGTGACTCAACACCGTATGAGTTGAGTATGAGTCACAATTGTAATCGTGTGACATCAGTACTCAATCATCGGAGCACAACCTAAACAACAAGCATGTAACAAGCACAGCGAGGAATATATTTACACTTCTAGGTATCAAGTTAGTACTGCATTAGGACGTGTAGATCACATATATTAAAAAATGTAGCCACAGGCAATACTTAACGCTGTAGAGTCCGTGCGCCGGCACTATACTTGGCAAAAGTCTTAACAGTAATAGCCTTTCACCGCCAAAGATTTTTGTGCCTCGTAATTTCTCTCAACCTCGTCTCCACCACCCCCTGTTTGAATGATATACACTGGTGAACATGCAAATTGTACATAAATGCACTCAGCCAACACTCAACACACATTCAGCCACTCGCAACCGACACTCAACCGCACGCAACCTGCACACAGCCACCACGCAACCACACACAGCCACCACGCAACCACCGCGCAATCACACTCAACCTACGCGCAAGTACCACGCAATCAATATTTGGATGCACGCAAGTACACTTGGTCAGTGCTCAGTATTCATCACCTACACAAATCCATATCAAAATAAATTAAACACACTTGGCATATTAGTATTTATGTTTCAACTTGCTATCCGACTCGAAATTGACGTTTTAGATGTGTAATCACCGTGAATTGTTTGCGTTGAAATGATTATTTCATTCCTTATGTTTCAAATTTCCGTATTACTTCAAATTTGAGTTTTAGATGAGTAAAATCCACCAAATTTTCTTGTTGAGATGATTCCTATTGTAAATTGAGTTGTGATTGTGATCTCTGTTGCTACTTTCGCCTTTAAATTCATTGTTTCAAGTCCTTACATATTTATACTCAATTTGAACAAGAGCAGAGAATATCCTGTTAACTGATCCCCCCTCCCTTCCCAATCTTTGGCAGTCACGGCCTCGTATTTAGATATAAACCGCAATAAGATGATCATTGTAAGTTCATAAATTAACATGAATGACATACCGGCCTTATATCTTTCGAGAAAGCGAAGTAAGAGCTAATTAACCATAGATATAAGATACCACAAGTTAGTAGTAGAGATTTGGCTTGATTTCTCATAATTTATTTATCGCCAATACATGGACATATACATTGGGTTGACCTACCAAATTAAGTAAGTTGCGCATATTCACGCTTGTATGATCAAAGTCTACGCAAATGTTGCACATATTTGCTTGCGTGCACTTGCGCAGCACTCAAGCGCATGCAAGCACGCAACCTTGCCACGCACATTTCCTGATGCCCCGCAACATGTCCTCAACCTCATTGCTTTTTCTCACGCTTGACTTCACTTATCTCTCACTTTTACGGTGACAAAGTCGCTTTCCCTGCCAAAAGTGAGAAAAAGTGACTTTTGTCACAAAAAGTGAAATTGTAAAAGGCACTTTGTTAACCACCCGATTAGCCAGTTAATGTTCAGTTCACACTCTTGGTCAGCGAGACACTGAAGAAGAATAACATTGAACCGACCGTAGAAAAAAAGGGGCAGATAAAGAAGAAAAACAAATAGAAGAAATTTGAAGTGCCGTTGCCGAGGCTGGTCCGCAGTCGTACTTATCGGAGTACTAGTGAAGTGCAAAATCTATTTAAAATGGACTAAGCCTCGGAGCTCGACCTCATCACAAGCCCAATGTCGCGAGGACGAGCCCTAAAGCAAGCCCACTAAGAATACCAGCAACGTCGACGAGCCTGCATATCGACAAAAATATAACCAAAATATGTTTTCACCCCCAGTAGTCTTTGATTTAACCCTGGTTTGTAAAGTACTGATCCTCCAGCCCAGAATG
>JANCIO010000405.1:0-25298 GCA_027604855.1 Psilocybe subaeruginosa | reverse complement strand
ACCCATCACATGACGTGACTCAGCCTGTGACGGCTTGCTCAGACGTCTTTCCCGAGCAGCTCGGGCAAAGCGCCGTTCGAGAGTCCACTCGATTCTTTCAATAAAAATTTGCTTTAGATGAATTAGAAAGGTATATACATCAAATATAAATACAGGATATGGCTGAATAAGTTTCAATTAAGTATTTTATATGAAATTAGACCGGGAAATTTCAATTGAATTTTAGGAGAAATCATTGAATATTTGCTTTTCGAGGTCTGTCAAAATACTTTCCGGAATGACGCAATGGCCTCGATATTTGCGTGAAGCCCAAGCAGCTTGACAACCGTTGAGCCCTTGCTGATATGCACTCATGAAGCGCTCTGATCTTGTGACGAATCTGGCAGTGCGTGAGCCAAATGTGGATGATCAAAATATCAGATAATCAATCTTACCGCTGCATTGTCATCAATGGAATTTGATCAAAGCATCTGTTGATGTTCTTTTCCAAATCCTCTTCTTTTGATGACTCCTCAAGGTGCCGATAGACCCTCTTTGCCTATCCCCAGCACTGTTCAATTGGATTAAGCTCGCAATGGAACTTGGGTAAGAAAATAACCTCGATCCCCTGCTCTCTCATCTTGGCTTGGAGTGCTGAATCGATGTTTAGGAAATCAGGCTCGTTGAATAAGGTTCGCTGGCAGTAGCATCTTGCAGGCATGTCTGGCACAATTTTGCAGTCCGAGAATTTCTCACCGCACTGTGCCTTCTTCTTTGATCCATCCAATTTCCGCTCGTCAAGAATCACAGCCATGCCTTTGAATAAACCCACTTGCGGATGACCAGCTGGGAAATAAAATTCCTGCTCCGTACCATCTGCAAACCTGCCGTTTGACATGGGAACCCTCTTCTTCAGGATTTTACCATCTGGTTTGTACTTAAGCTTTCCGTCCTCAGTGAGATTGTTGACGTCCACCCCAAAATTTGCAGATGGGCCCTTGGGCATCTTCAGTGCAGAGAGTGCGCCCTCGGCACGCTTTGTGTGCGTTCGCACATTATCAAAGACGAAGACATGGTCTTCGTCGTAGTAATACTTCTTCACCAGCGCAGCTGCAGTTGCGGCTTGTTGACAAATATCTTCATTGTCGAAGTAACCCTCGCGATTCTTCCCCGCTTTGAACAGTACACATGCACTTTCCTTCCCGTCAGGTGAGCGTAAAAATCCATATTCAGCAGAAAAGAATTCGGCAACCATTTGCGAAGCTCCCTCTCCTTTTTTGTAAGGCTTGGCTGTTTCTGAACTGTGGACCCATCGCTTTTGTCGTCGATCGTGAGCATAGAAAGTTGATTCATCGTGGTACCAAATGATGACGCGCCGACAACCAGGAGGTGGCATTCCAGGAGGCTGATCTTTCAAGTCAAAGGTTTGTCGTCGAGCCTTGAGTCTCTCCATAGCTGGTATAAATATTTTCTGTCGACACAACACCAAGCCGGTACTTCACAGTCCAATATGGTTTCAGTTTAAAATTGCGATAATTTATACATTCACTTGGTACACGATAAAGCAGGTAAATTCTAATATAACAATATAACATCATGCAGCTTGGTCATCTGAGGATTATTGACGGTGGCTGAACACATGAGCTAATAATGTCCAGTTTGTTTATCACAAGATTCAAAGGAAGAGAAGGATAACCAAAGGATGATCAAGTGCCAACCTACCTTGATCTACCCTGAAGCACCCAAAAGTTCAGTTATTTCAATAGGTGATTTAATCTAACTTAGTTGCCTACATGGGCTCACAAATATTTTGGGATGCCAAATAAACAATTTTCTCCTAATCATTATATCTAGTGGGGCAAAGGGAAAAAGCCATGGCAGGGGGGCATATGGAAGTCTGCATGGCAGGTTGCATGCTTGTGTGCTTGCATGCATTTACGTGCCATGCAACTTGGACTTAGTATATATATAGTCAATGTGAACAAAAGGGGAGAATATCTTGTTAACTGATTTTCTCTTCCCTTCCCAATCTTTGGCAATCACGGCCTCATATTTAAATATAAATCGCGATGAGATGGCCATTGTAAGTTCATAGAATTAACATGAATGACATACCGGCCCTATATCCTTTTGATTGGTAATTAATTAGGGCCTGATAAAGCACATATACAAATATTTTGCTGACGCTGGAGAGAAAATGGCTCCATAGAGCATCACAATACAATTTCTAGACCTGTCCCAATTTATTATATTAACGGTGTCACAATCTAGCCATATCTTCATTGACTATCTCAGATTGGTCTCACATTGACCATATGCTCACCTTGCTGAGAATTGGAACCGCAGAGATTGACAAGAAGTGGATAATTAAATGGAGGTGATTCCAGTATTGTTTTGTTGACATTTTACCTATCTCAAATGTGTCTAGTAATGTCTTTTAATCTTGTCAAGCCGCAACCTAATTATGTTGACTTTCCAAAGTCAAAGCCAGTACAAACTTTACTAGTGCAACCTCGCCCCAGGCCAAGACCTATTCTAAAGAAGAGGAAGCAAAGTGAGAGCTAATCAACCATAGATATAAGATATCACAAGTTAGTAGTAGGCAGTTTGACCGGTTTCTCATAATTTATTTATTGCTAATGCACGCACATATACATTGGATTGACCAACTAAATTAAGTAAGTTGTGCATATTCACACTTGTATTATAAAAGTCTGCGCAAATGCACACAAAAGTTGCACATATTTGTTTGCGTGCACTTGCATGGCATCCAAGCACATGCAAGCATGCAACCTTGCCACACACATTCCTGATGCCCATAGCAGGGGTGTGCGGGGTGTGCTGGGGCGTGCAAGATGGGGCATGCGGGTGTGCATATTCTGGTCGACGTATATCGTGTACAGGTACATTTAATGGTTGTTAGGTTGTGTATACATGAGTCCTTAGTCATAATTATCTCACTAGGAATGTGTGTGCGTCCAGCAAGTGTCTTTTAATTAAGTTGGTTGTATAGTGTGACAGAGTAACACATGACCTTTGCCTTGTAAATGTGTTTTACCCATATTCAACGTACCACACAACCTGCAGGATACCTTTTACACATTTAAATGTAATGACCCAGTGTTTGTAATATGTATAAGAGTATCTAAAAAAAAAGTAGCTCAAATTTTTTATTTACTAAGGTCAAAATAAGGTAAGTATCAAAGGGAGAACACGAGTCATCAACATTGTCTAATCAAGGTAAAAAAACTATGGGTAAACGGGCGCTTAATGACTTGGTATATATTATTGCAAGTATAATAACCTGTATTTCGCTATATCACCTTTAAAAACCACTTATACCCAGCGTGACATATGCACGCCCCACTCACGCCCCATGCAGTGCACGCCACATTTTCACTCTCCATGCATGCACACCCCGGCGTGCCCTGCATGCCCTGCACGCCCCTACTACAGCTTTCTCCCTGAGTGATATGCATCATCATTTTCATTCTCAGGAAGTGCATAAATAAAATATCTGAGCCATTTCTACAGTACTGACTGTCAGTTGTTGTCATTGCCATTCTTATCCTGTACATAAATCAATTATCTGAACTCATCTTGCCAAACTGACTGTCATTCATAGTGATTTCTTCTCTCAGGAAGTGCGTGAAACCATTGTCTGAGCTATTTTCATGGTCCTGATTGTCATGCGTCGTTATTTCCACTCTCGGGCCTGTACATGAATCAATTATCTGAGCTGAGCTTGCCAAACTGACCGTCATGCGTTGTAGTATCCACTCCCAGACTGTGTTAATCCATTGTCTGAGTAATTTCTACTGTACTGACTGTCATGCATCTCCATTTCCACTCTTAGCCGTGTGTAAATCCATTATATGGGCTGTTTCTACAACACTGACTGTCACACATTGTCATTTACACTCCCAGGAAGTGTGCCAATACATTGTCTGAGTTGTGTCTACTAAACTGACTTTCATGCCTTGTTGTTTCTATTCTGAGCAAGTTTGTGAATGTATTGTCTAAGCTACTTCTACAGTACTGACTGTTGTTCAAGGGTTTTTTAAACATGTTTATGTTCAAGGCACAAAAATACTATCCAGAATCTTGGAAATTAATATAAGCAGGGACGGTTTGCAACGCTTGTGAGAAGCAATGTTCAAAGTGTCTCGCCGTGCTGGGGTAGCTGGAAATTATAAATGGGGTCTAAATGTAAGAGAACATCAAGATTGGGACCTTATTTTGGATTACCAGAGTATTACAATCACGGAGACCGTGAGGGGAGTAAAACTGAGCTTATGGTGCATATTCCTTGCTACCTTCATTGTCTTAATTTTTCTCTGATATTTACATCTCAAGACAGGTCCTGATTATGTATGCAAACAATCTCAGGTCCCTGTTAAGACACCCAAGATAAATATACATCCTAGATGCTTATTAGCAAAGAAGTAGCTACTACAATCCATAACGAGTACAACTTAGACATATACTAAATTTGTACTGTAACGCCCATTTAAGCCCCCAACAGCAATACATTCCAACATTGCACGCCCATCCGCAGATATGCACGCGCCAGCCCCTGCATGCCCCTTGCATGCGCCAGTTTTGCACGCCTCCGCACGCCCCACATGCCCTTGCCACGGTAAAAAACCTGTGCCCAGTTGTGCACATGGTCTCCCAGAGTGGGGCCCTGGGAGGCTTTATGTTATTTTTGCCTGAGGATTACATGCTAATGCCTCATATGTTCTTGGGAAATAAGAATGTAAAATACACACGAGCAGGATCAATGGTACAAACAACCAAAATGTCCATAAATTCGGAACCGCAATGCGTACTCAAGACCAAAGGGAAGTTCTATTGGATTCTACAAGCCAATATACCGATGGGTAGTACATGTTAATCTTGTTGACGAGGACTCAAAGGTGTTACTTACAAATTACATTTACTTCATGAGAACAGCATCCCGGATACCAAACAAGTATCGCCTCCGTAGATACTATGCTGTGGTATGTCAACACATATGATGATGTTCGATTGGCGGTGTTCAATGGACCGAATTTAGAACAATCTGGACCGTGTGTTCCCCTCTGTTTCCCTACTCCTAGTGATTTGTTTTTTGAGTTGGGGGCATCCTCGAGAACCTTTTATTCTCTATAGTCTGTTGTTACCGCGCCTGTATCTCCTCCGGCCATGATGTCCGGGACATGGGTAAGGTCATTAAAGTAGCTAAGTATCGGATACAATACCAATTTTTTATATGAGCCTCGCCTTAATGAGACTCTTCCTGGACGATTGTCGGACTTGGGCGTCTTTTACTGCTTTCCCGGAGTCATCCCACATGATCAGAGTGGAGCAAGTTCAGAGAAGTTATTAATAGCCATCCAATTACACTGGGTCTTGGGGTCAGACCTTACTCTAGAGTCTAGATTTGAAGCCCCTCTTTACCACCCCGATGGGCAGCAGATAAGCAGATATTCAACATCTTCACTGAATGCTTTTCATCTAACTAGAATTAACGATAAGTCAATGTAAGTAGTCGAACAGTGGGGCATCGAGAGAGGATGGTCCGATGACTGCGTAACATCATTTATTTGTCAAACCTTTTTTTTTTCACACAGATTAGACACAAATCACACCTACCCTCAATCGGCTCTGATTCACGTTCAACATCAATTCAATTTCTACAAAATTGACACTGGAACGGACTTAGATTACAATCTGATCTTTTTCATCTCTGGCGGACGAATTGGTCATTCTCAATACTCGCCTCCACCAGTATCGTTCCCGAAGATGTTCCCCTCTCCCCCATCCCCCGTATACCTCGTACACCTCGGAACACTGTCACAACGCACCCTTGACAATTCTTTGCGTAATTTGACTTCTCCGAAGTGGCTAGTGGTGGAGTCTTTGTTTTTCTCGTATAAAATGGTTCGTCGGCCACAATTTTTTTTCATTCCATCAAACGCTCATTCAATCATTTTGGAAGGCAGTGGATGATGATGATGGGGAAGAGCTAGCAATAGCAATAGCTAGAGTGTGACTAAGAGCGAGAATGAGCATAAGAATGAGAGTGGGACTGTGAGAGAGAGAGCGTGTGTGTGGGATGAAGAGATTGGATGAGCGAGCGAGATATAGAGGTAAAAGAAGGAAGCAAGGAACATCCTCATAAAATCATCATGCAAAAACCAAAAGAAACCTACCAAATGAGAGAGCGAGGGAGAGTGGTGGGTGGTGTTAAGAATGTTGATACAAAACAAAACCAGCCCACAAAAAAGAGAAAACATTCGACACTCATCGATCATCATGACAACAGCAACGACGAATCCAAGTCCACACCACCTCCACCCTGCGGTACACCAACACGCCGCGGCATACTATAATTCAACCCCCTCTTCCTCGAATTCTCCCCTTTGCCCTCGCCCTCGCCCTCGCCCTCGCCCTCTTTCTCCTCGTTCTCCCTAGCATGAGTACGACTCCACGCACGGCTAGCGAGCAAAGGCACGCCTACGCTCCCCACTGAATACGAGGCTGTGTGTTGATACTGGTGCTGGAGAGCGAGGGGGAGAGGAAAGGAGGGTGCGTCCGGCGAGGAGGGCGAAGAGGGAGGGCTCTCGCGAGCACGCGCATGCACAATTTCCTGGTCTTGGTCTTGGTCTGTGTCATTAAAATCCCGCACTTGCTCTCGATCTCCATCCTGTGAGTGGTAATTGTGGTGAAGGATCCCACCTCCACCTTCTCTTCCGACGACGAGCGTATCGTTCTCCACATCCCACTGCTCAGCTCCCCTGCGCATAAAAAACTGCTCCTCGTCCCCTTCGTCTTTCCCTCCCTGCTCCTTTTCCACTTTCCCACTGCCTGCGCCTAAAAGCGTGCGCTTGCTCTCCCGCTCTCTTAACAGTACCCCGTCCTCTCCCACTCCTCCCATCCCTGGCACCGGCATCGCAACAAACAACACCCCTAGCTCGCCGCCGCGCACTGCAGCATACGCCACCTTCTGGTCCAGACTCAGCCCCCCCTCCCTCTTGCACCGTGCTCGCGTTCTCACTCGTGCGAGCACAAGCGCCGCCCATGCCCAGCGCCTTGAGCTCCTTTTCCCTTTCCCGCCGGCATCTGCTCTTCTCCCCTGACAACAATAAACCGTCTCCCCGGTTCATCACTCACCGCACACCCGCCACCACCGCGCACAACACCACCAGGCCCAGCAAGACGACGCCCAGGATCGCACTTGTGCTCAGCTTGCGGGTGGTGGTGGATACGGTCTTAGTGTTGTTGTTGCTGCCTGTATTAGGCGCATTCGCCCCTGCACCCGAGGCAGACGATTCAGAGGAAGAGGAAGGGGAGGATGAGAGCGGCTGGTGGAGCACACGCACGGTGTTAAATTCCTGCAGTGCGATAGTAGGATCTATCAGCGCCAACAGCCCCAATCTTGGCTTTACGTCCCCATTCGTCCCATCTCCGCTAGTGACCGGCGCGAAGCTCCCATCCTTCGCAGGCTGCGTGTACGCCATCACACTATACACATTCTGCAGGAACGGGACGCCCAGTATCATGTCCCCTATCCCGCCATTGGCGCTGCCGAGCTGGGCATCAGCAGTCTGGATGAGCCCTGTGCAGAACACGGCCTGGTTGTCGTCTGGCGGCTCCGCAGTGAGGTCGAGCGGGTGGATCGGGATCTCGGGGCACGTGTCGGGGGTGAGGGTGAGGTTGGGTGAGCGGTTTGGATTGGACATTGTTCACCGCAGCTGTAGGTGCAGGTACTTTAGCTTTGAGGTGATGAGAAAGGGAGTGGATGGAATGCACCGAGCGCCTGGTTGTCGATGTCATACCCACCTATTGAGACGTGGTCCCAGACGACGGGGCCGGCTGCCGAGCCTTGCAGGTATGGGATGCTGAAATTGATGCCTGTTGCGCGCAACCCGCTCAGGTCGTACAGCCGTCTTTTGGTGAGCTTGCAGCTCGAGGTCGAGAATAACGTCGAGGCGACCCACTGTGAGCAGAGTTAGGTGAGGGTGAGTGTGAAGAGGGGAAGAAAGGAAGTACGTACGAGATCAGACGAACCGGTGTCGATCTGCAGCGAGAACTGCTGGTTCTTTGAGCCAAACTTGACGGGGAGGGTGTATGCCCTGTTGAACAACAAACGAACGAGTCAGTCTGTCAGCTGTCAGCTGTCACTGAGTGGAAGGAACATCGAGGAAGGAGGGGAAAGGATGATGATGCCTCAAGCTGCTGCGAGCTGTGCCTCAAACCCCGATCGCTGCTCTTCGTCATGACCACCATTGCCTGAATCGATAGCAAAAAGGAATGGAAAGGTATAAGCTCAACAAGGAAAGAGGGAGCCAGTCGATTGATCAGCAAATGAATGATCGAGAAATGCAATGGACATCGATGGCCAGTCACATCTGCTTGTTGATCATAGTGATCGAGTGTTACTGCAACAGCAACGCATGACCGTATGATGACGACAGTGCGGCGTACACGATGGGGCAGCATGATAAACGAAGGAAGAAAGAAAGCTTGTATGAACCCCGCATCAACATCAAACGGAAGAAGTGGAATGGAATGCGGGGCACCATCACCCGGTCCCCCTATCATCTCCCTACCTCCCTTCTTCCCTTCTTCCCCTCCTCGCCCCTCCTCTCTGTCCAACTCCAAACAGTAAAGGAACACAAAAGAAAGGACCCACACATCATACACCCCACTCCCGACCATATTGAGTGGGAGCACCACCCTGTCCGCCGCGCCGTCGCCCTCCACCGTTACCCCATCCCCTTCTCTGTTTTTCTGTTGTTGTTTCTTGCCGGCTCTTTCTCTTTCTTCCTCTCTGCGTCTTGCGCTGCAGCCGCTTGAAGTAGAATGAGGAGGAGACCTTGGGATCGAGGGGGCGAGCTTTGCCTTTCCACTTGGCATATGTAAATGTAGTAGCCATCTTCTTTTAGTTTAGTTTCGAATTTCGAATTTCTAAATTCGAGGCGGGATCGGACTTTGTGTATGTGTTGGATGTGTGTGTTGGCGGCGGCGTGATAAATGCCCAGTCCTCAGTTTTTGAGCGTTGTCGTTGAAGGGTATGTGTGCACCTGGAAGCTGGAAGATGAGGGGAATGGAATAGGGGTAGAGCAGATGGGATCCTCGAAAGGGGACTGACTGTGCATTGCTCGTTGCTTGTTTAAACGCCCATCTAGATCCGGCCCAATAAGTGTCCACCCGTCCGATGGTAGCAGTCATAGCCATAGCCGTAGCAGTGGTGCTTGTAGCTCAAGTCTGTCTATTGGACTGATGGTCAGTTGTACTAGATAGCTGTAGTAGATAGCCTAAAGGCGTAGGAGGGCCGATGAATATACTCTCAGTACAAAGCTGCAAATCGTAGAGAGCGGAAGCGAGGGAGAGGGACATCGTAAACCTTGAAAGAAAGATATCAACGAACTCGAACTCGAACGATAGCCGGTATAGACGCATGGTGATAAGAGCCAGCCATGAGATATATGTATGATGAGAAAAAACATCCCTGCCAATGACAGTGACAGGAGACAGAAATCTCATAACTCGTAATTCGTTCGTCGTTGCCGTTGCCATACTACCAGTGCCGCACAATGCCGTCCCAAAAGACAGTCA
This sequence comes from Psilocybe subaeruginosa, assembly GCA_027604855.1. Classification (NCBI taxonomy): domain Eukaryota; kingdom Fungi; phylum Basidiomycota; class Agaricomycetes; order Agaricales; family Agrocybaceae; genus Psilocybe; species Psilocybe subaeruginosa. The sequence goes on along the minus strand of JANCIO010000405.1, from coordinate 15,713 downwards.
CCCGTGCGGACCGGATTTCGGACGTGTTATTATCACGTGCAATGGGATTCAAATCGACAGAGAGATTCAAAAACTAGTTTCTGAGCCCAATTTCGGAACTAATCTTCCAAATATTATTTTCATTCTGAAGGATTTATGTCTCATATTGATGAATATCCAAAAATTTAAACAAAAAGTAAGGAACATTATGATCCAAGTGCATCACCTTTGCAAGGGTGTCATCGAAATTGAATTTGGATCTGGCCTCTTGTCTCGAAATGTTCTTCAATTCTTATAAAATTTTACAGAAACATTTATAACACTTTAAAGAAGCTCCCTTAAATATTTGAGCCCTCTGTACGCACATCATGATGTTGTAGCTAGGAATCATTGGAAATTGTGACAATTTGAAAGATCACGCTGATCGTGCTTTGAACTCTGCTTAAATTGGAACATGTTCTATTCATAATTTGGCCCTACTGTGCCATACCCCTACCCTTATCCTTACTATACACTCCATCCATATTCTATGGGTTAAATTGACGGCGCCCTCATGTCCTCTTCATGTATATGCTCTACTCCCAACCATTGCAAACTCTACCTAATTCTTGTACATACCATCTTTATATTCCCTTCGTACATATTCCACTGCATATAATGTATCATACACCATATCGAACGTAGTAGTTTAATTCATTTGCGCCAGTGACTTCATCTTTCAAACATAATCCCCAGTTGAAAACATGCTGCGCGCGTTCCTCGTGTACAAATACTGTGCGGAGGTTGAAGCGGCAGTGTAACACATTGTGACAAACCGCTCGAATCTCCTTGATTTTTGGACCCTCAGACGCGGAATTGCTCCTCTGAACTTTTCATCCATCCTCCTCTGAAAATTTTTTGTATATCAGTATAGTAAATGTATGACTATTTCCCTACGAATATGAATATCTTGTGATAGACCTTTGGGCGAGACGTGTGGTTTTGAGATTCGACACAACTCGGTTGTGAGGATAAGGGCTGGGGTATGTCGGAGACGAATTAGAAATATACCCTGCAAGCTCAGAATATTAGACGTTAGTACTGTCGAGGAAATGGGCGATACACCTGGCATGGAACATCGTAGGCTTTGAATCTTTGAGAGGAATGGGAGAGAGTAAGGTTTCAAGAAGTAGTGTTCTTCTGTGAATTTCATAAGCACCCATATGTACAAAAATCTTTATTTCTGAAGTGGAAGTTTGTAGAAAAGGGGCCAGAGCAGATAAAAGAATGCTCCATACAGTATTCCGCCCTCGACAAGTCGAGAATTGACATAAACCCTCAAACAACGGTATGATGCATAGTATCAGGTAGCTACGTTCCTGGAGACTAAATACACACGTTAGCTGGCTAGACTATTACCTGCTTGAATATTGGTTTGCTTCGTTCTAATGCCATATTTATCATCTACGTCTTCCACCATCGTCCTCAGAAACAAATTATGAGTAGGGTTTTATGAAGAAACCTCTATACGAACATGGAGTATCGTCCAGTCTACGTTACTTTGCATATGGAACAGCAGTATCATTGCATCATGGGATGTTTACATCACAGTCAAAGTATCTATCAGTGATTGTTTCTGTGCACATCAAGTTATTCGTTGTATCAGGGAGCTGAAGCATCGTTGATGCACTTCGATTTGGGACTTGTGCGCTCAACAATGGGAATAATGCTATTTGAGGACATCTACCGTCAATGATTTCGATTTTGATGCAGATAAATGATAGGTGGATCCGTCCCTCATGGAGATGTAGTACTACAGCTGGTGTTGTGAGAGTGATGGCAATTGTTCTGGTGAGTCTAGAAGTCTTCTAGTGCCGACATTCAAGACTTTTCTGAATAATCTTAGAATCCCAACAATTAGAGTGTAGTAAATATTTATGAAAGTGTTACTGGGTCATTATACGTCCACACACCAACATGTCGTGGTGATACTGGGTCAGTTCATCTATATGACAAAGCTATGTGGTAAAGACTCATATTACAGATGTGTTTCAACGTATTGGCAAAGAGTATACCGGTGCATGGCAAATTTGGGTCCGGCTCAACAGCGACTAGCTCAGCTAAATGTAGATCAATCTGACGTAAGTGCGTAACTTATGATCGAGTGAAATAAGGCTGTACTAGTGGGAAATATACTGCAAGGATTGACAGTGGGGCAATTGAAAAAGTGCCAAGAAATCGAACATACAAGGCAAGATAGAGATACAGGCAAAAAGCTTCTGCTCGCTTCGGATATCATGCCTTCGTATTAATGTTATAATCATCTGTTAAGAAGAATGCATACAACATATCCACCCAATACCACTTTCCATGGCAACTTCCAAAGGAAAATACCAATCACTGTAGGATATGAATAATGCTGTCAACTAATCTAATGGATCCCATGTCATTTTTCGTGTGAAGTCAGCTCCGACCTGGTCTCGATGCTAGGTACAAAATGTAAAAGCGAGACTTGAATTCAATTCTTCCTTACCAGCGGCGATCTGGGGTATCACTAGAGTAAATGCTACTTATGCAAGTCCACACTTGGCGCCATTCGGATTCAATGTTTAATTGAGCTAATTTTCCGAAAATACAAAATGCCATGCACTCAAAAGAAGAAACAAATGGTCTGTGTTGCTTATGCGTGCTGAGTTTAAAATGCACAAGAGAGATAGGGCTAAAGTAAATAAACACACCGAAACAAGACAGCACCAAAACAAGACAAATAACCGAATATTTGACAGAGTGTTAGGCATGCACATTTCTACAAAGACCGTCTTAGTCGAGTCTGATTTTTTTGAGGAACAAATTGTTAGCTATTTACTGATCGAAATCTGAGACTGCACGGTCGCAGGGCCCAAAAAAGGTATCAATATTTCCGCAATCGGTGTGCATCAACACTAAGCCTCTGTCTCCAATAACAGATATTAATTGAGAAACGCACAAAAGAAAAAGAAATGTGCAAGTGCTCAAATTTTAAATTGAAGTACATATCAAACACAATCACAACATATAAAAACTCATGCAAAGCCATTGATAAGGAAGCGACGGATCCACGCCCAGCACCTCTTGCACATGCACAATGCCGAACTCTGCCATCAACGAGACAAGATGTTCATAGCAATACACGAAAAAATAATATTGGAGGTATATATAGTACATAAAATAACATAGACTTGATATTCAAGATGATTAAATTTGATAATCTTGAAGCAGCACGTGCCGCGTCACCTAAGCAAGGCAGCAAAGTGTAGAAATGGCCCTCTTCCACAACAATTGCGTGCGTCTACAATGATCTCGATTCTCCTCGCCTGTAGTATACACCTCATCTTTTTTTCTTACATGTGCACATGCTACATTATCATTGGAATAAGAAGGATGCTGCGACAATCCCAAAGTGGGACCTGGGACCAGCTTCCACCCGTGGTCTATGAATTCACTGCGAGCTGTTATCATATATGGGAGTGGCCTAGATAATCTCACCGGCGACATGCTGCACGTCGTGTCTGCTGGGATGGCGCGCTCGAATCCTGCCCTAATTTAGAGCTCTGGATGTTTACAGTGGGTTAGAAATTAAAGTTTGCAGATCGGGTTGTGGGAACAATTATCACATGATTTCATGTTCTTATGTTCGCTTTTCGCCAGCTCACTCTTCCTTTAACTCAACCATCTGCGGCCTCTGATACCCTATGTGGAGTTCTAGTTGCCATTATTCTACTTTACCCTTGTCAGCGATCACCGTGGGCTCATATGAGGCCTACGGTGTGCTGTGCACCCTCATATGAGGGGTGCTGGCTGCTGGCGGGCAGGCTGCCTCCGCCTCCCCACTTCTGCCTCTCTTTGCCGATATGCCAACGGCCCCGAGACAACTGATGCTCTAAAATTAGGTAAGCTGGGGCCGGTCTTTTGCCCAGCAATGGACCACCCGTAAGGTAGGCCTCATCTCTCTGTTTGTTCAGGCTGGATAAAGGCGTCATAGCTGCGTGCATTCAGCTGAGTTCTGAGTGTCGGTAACAGCCCCTGGTATTAACCTCTGTGTATCCACCTGAGACTGAGCTGCACGTCTACAGCGGTGTCCTTTCATGCACCCTGAGCCAGAGGAGCCACTGTGTTCACTGTGTAGGTGCTTGAGGACTGCGCTGGCAGATTGCCTCAGCTTCACACATGCTTGCATGTTGAGTGTGGATACCAGCTTGGTTTCGAATATCTATGAGAATACCAACATGTATCTCATTACCCTTGCCATCTGAGTCCCCCATTCTCTGAGTGCCTAAGCTACCCCTCTTATGCCCTCAATTAGGCACGTCATGTCTTCTAGACCCAGACCATCTTCCTCCCCTCCATGGTCGGAGCTCCAACAGACACTTGGCAGGGAGTTTGCAAGGGGTTTTGACCTGACCCTCTTCGCTTTTCTAAGGAGCTCAAATGTGTGGGGCATCTAGCAAACACTCAGCAGGGAGTTTGCCTGATGCCTATGCCATTTGACTTCCCCCCCTTATCTTAACTCGCACGTCTGCAGTGAAGTCCTTTCATGCAGCCCTGAGCCAGAGGAGCCGTTGTGTTCACTGCGTAGGTGCTTGAGGACTGCGCTGGCAGATTGCCTCAGCTCACAAGCTTGCCTGTTGAGTTTGGATACCAGCTTGGTTCCCTCTTAGTGCATCTGCAATGTGTAGATCTTTACATTGCCAGCTCCCTTATCCGTAGCACGTCTGTGCAGGTCCATGCCGAAGATATCAATGCCTGTGCATGTCTGTGCGAACTCGTCTGTGTAGAACCTATGTCTGTGCAGTTTACTTCAATGTCTGTGCAGCTTCAGTTAAGCACTATTCCTTGCGTGTCGGTGTGTGCGCCCATTGCCTTTAAGTTCATATTACCCACTCATGGTTGATTAACGTACAGTCTGGATTTTTGTCTATGTAAGCAATTATACTAAGTTTAAGTTTGTCTATTGAATTGTGGATGGGGATTCAGCTGAATTCTCTGTTCAATGGGGCGTCTGGGGCGCAGGTGGAGGTGGGTTCACAATAAAATCGAGTCCGAGCTACTCTATGAATATTCCAGATGGATTTAGTAAAACACTTACTATGGATATAGGGATTATGAATGTCCCTGTAATTCATTATTGCTCCTGTCTCGGTCTCTATGGTTGAATTGCTCAGGTAGATCTTTGTATGGATCCCAATCTTGAAACTGTCCAGCATTGAGTCCCCACTGACAATCACCGGCAACACCCGCATGTTCTGATATTTCCAATATTTTCTCTTCAAGGCACTGCAAGCATTCTTTCACAATGTCAACGTCACCATCCAATGAGGGAACTGTGTTTAGTTGTAGGCTCCATGCCTCTGAGAGTATCTCTCTCTCTTTGTATTTCAGTTTAGACTTCAGATTGGCTGCGATGTAGACAGTGTGGGCATAGGCCATGAGTACAAGTCTAAGCCAATAGTGTCGCAATTTCTTGCTGTTACTCGTGATATGGTGTTCGAACCAGTTTGAAATTTGAGCACATTCCATAATTTAGAGGGAGCTAACATGAGGGGTAAGGGTGGTTGTAAGCGATTTTTTTTGAATTTTGGAGATATGATTTGGCTGATATCACTGTATCAAGGTCATTGGGATTGTCCAGTGTTAGAAGTGCCCTTCAAACAGTCTTAAATATAGGTCGACAATATTGAATGGGTCATGCCTTAAGGCGCCCGACAAGTAACTTGAACAGAGTTTCCAAGAAAGAACAAAAAAATCATATTCAACAGGATAGGAAAATGATGAAAAGCACATGGTAATGAGAGGAAAAGACAGAAACAATGGAAGAGTATATTACGAGGATACAACTGCAACGCATCCATTGTTCAATATATTCAAAAATGCTGTGCAATGTATCATTTCTAAAAAAAGCAGATATCGAAGCAAAGACACTATACACCACACATATGAGAATTATAACGTGAAATAAGTCAACACAGAGTCGGCTGCCATGCACACAAGAAACGCAATGTGATAATCGCTTCGGAGATCACTTCTTCAATTAACTAAAAATATCTACATAACTCAGCCATTGTCTGAACAGGCTTTTGTTGACGTGCACATGTCCTAAAGATGTGCTTGAGTTGCTTTCAGGGTCAAAAATTTTCTTACGTGCTTGCAATAATTCGTTTACTATGATGCCGCTGGACTGAAGAATACTTTCCCACACGTGCCTGTAGTGGTCATACTTAAAATTAAGATTGAGCAACCTGTGTGTGTAATTTATTAACATGCTAACACTTTAGTTCACGTCCATGCAACTTATTAACCACTCTGTGCCGGGTCCGTGGGAGTCTGAGCATGTTTGTGCAAGTTTGTGACAGTCCGTGGGAGTCTGTGCACGTCTGTGCCTATCCATTCTTGTGTCTGTGTGCATCTGTGCAGGTCTGTGTCACTATCTGTGTAGGTCTGTGCCACTCTGTGCACTTCTGCACTTATTTCCACGACAATTAGTGCTGAGAAGGATTCATTGGCGACCCGATCTGGCAACTGCGCTCAACTATGGGCCGTGGTTCTCAACCCCGGATTCTGTTTGGCCAGACATTATTTCATAAAATAGGTTTAACTATGCTTATTTGAGTGACCTTAGGTATGAAAGAATATTATAACAACCCTAGGATGCAGCAAGAGTGCTCAAAACAACAGTAATGGACCCTGCAAGGTTAAGCGCAGGAAGATCCCAACAATTAAATCCCCAACTGGATGGTTTTTGTCGGTGAAACTTCAATCAAACCAAGTACTACTTTACATTCAGCACACATGGATAATGTAGACATGTTTTAGGGCTCAAATACGTTCATAAGAAGGCAAGGTTTGGTAAATTATTGGAACTGAACACACGTCTATCCGTCCAAAGTCTGTGCTGTCTGTCCAGAACTGCACAGACGTGACATGGACGCTGCACGTCCGCCATGCCTTTTTCTCATTGCCCTGAGGTTATTATATAGAGCAGAAACATTTTATATACAATACACTTGACCAATCTCTTCAGTGGTGACACCCAATTTAAATGCAGATGGTGCACATGCATCATATGTGTTCCTCTTCCCTGATTTTCAATGCCACAGCATTCCAAACGACTCCCATTATCTGAGTTTCATAAGAAAACCAGTCCAATTTACAGATTTCTCTGGGGCTCAACCTTTAACAATAGAAGCAATGGACATATTTTCTAATGTGTGATGTGGCTATTCTATGCGCCTTCAAATCACTTCTAAGCCAATAAATATACATGCAAGCATCGACAGATCTCCTGGACTGGTTAACTTAATAGCCAGAAATTCGTGGTCTAAGATGCTGATCAGAAATAATTTGAGAAACTACATACTGAGAAGTGCAGATGGGAGAATTGGGGAGAACGTGTCATGCTACCATCCTTCCCCATCTCTACATCTGTGAGCAGCTTCATTCATGGCCGAGTTCAACATTTGATAGCGGTGATACGACATCACTGACAACACCGAAGACAACAATACTGCCATCTCACCCTTTTTATCCCCCTCCCCACCAATGGGGGATGTGGACTTAATGTTCTAACCGATGCCACAAATGAGTTAAATGTTCCAGATCGTGCAGAATGAAAACAGATGCAGGTGGTACGATCCAAGTGTAAGAAGACAGCAAAGCCAAACGGACAAATGATTGACACAGAGATGAACTCAACAAGGATGGCAGCTACAGCGCCATTAGCGACACCCCAGAAATACTGCGCTGCTTTCATAAACCCCGATAGTGTATATATTAACTATACATCAACTTTTTGTTCTATCTATGTGGTATCAACTATGGGACAACTATGGGATATCCTTGAGTACGTCTAAGTTAGGCCCAAGTTGGCCATTCTGCACGGGGGTGTATAAGAATACGCGGGGCTGGGCTGTCTGCAGGGATGTTGCTAACCTTGCTGAAGCCTCGCTCTACCTTTGTGTACCAGATACGCCCTGTCTGAGCCTGAGGCATCCAGCTGAGTGTCTTGAATTTCTTCCAGAGTGCCGCCCGCATAGCTCTCTCTGTTGCAAGGTCCACACGAGCTACGGTATGCGCCCAGTCGGGGTAATAATGGGTGTTCCCATAGTGCTGAACCTTCTCCTTCTTCAGAGGGTCATCCTTCTTGGGAAAAAGGTGACGGAAAGTTCGATTCCAGTCGTCTCGTGACGCAATCTTGAATTGGCAGTCTCGAAAGTAGTCAGACAGGTGTAAGTTTTGGTAAGTGCTCTCATTGACGAGAATACGTTGCTCCGGAGTGAGAATACAGTATGCGGGGTCCGCGATGCGCTTTGCGTTCGGACTGCAACTGGTGATGTCGAGTAGGAACTGATTCCAAATTCGGGTCAGATATTGGTCGATATCCGACTCCACTTGCACTGGCGGGAGGATAGGCAGATTCTCCTCGTCTTCTGGATCTTCCATCTGGATGTCTTCGCCTCGATCGCGTGGTAATGGGGGAAGTACGTGGCCTTGCTGAGAGAGTGAGAAGGTGGTGGACGTTGGAGCCTGCCCATGATTGACGAATCTTGGAAGAACACGATTGCGATTTGGTATTCGATTTGGGTTAGGTGGTGCTGTTACACGGGAGAAGCGGATGCGGTTGAGGACAATGTCAGGCTCATCTCCGAACAAGTATTTGAAGGCGTCGTCGTCAATAAAAACTTCCCGCCAGCGTAAGCGGGGAACTGGAATATCCGGTCCCACCATTATCTCACGAGGATTAATGATGCCATAAGGGATGGTTGGAACGTGGGTCCTCATGGTTCTACGTTGACGCCGTTGAGCACGGATAGAAGGAAGGTCACCCGGCTGTGTCAGTGCCAGGATGTCTCCGTCAATCTCTTCCTCATCAGCCTCTTCATCGGTGTCACGGTCCTCAAAGGTAATGGGACGGATGGAGGTGTTGTAAGCGAGAGCATCTGGGTCGGCATTGAGTCGGTCAACTTGGGGAAGGGTTGCATCCAGGAGCTTGCGGGATGTTGGGCCTTCGTCAGGAGCAGCGTACAGTCCGTTCAACAGCCATGGAATAAAGGCTGTCAAGAGCAGAGCTGATGCAGAGATACGAAGGAGGGGCTCTCCCTCTGATTGCCAATCCAGAACATACTTCATAGCAAGAATCCGATGCGCACGTAATCCCCTATCAACAGGCATTAGTGAATTGAGTTGGAATATATCACCATCAGAATGAGACGTACCACCATGTATGGCATGGAACAGCAATAAGCGATTTATTCAGAAGCCCATCGTCCATATCTAGCAGGACCTCATCAGCATTGGTAAGTGGACAACGCACTTCTACTCGAGCTCGAGAGGAGCTCTTCCGATTCGCAGCGGTGGTGCACAGCGTGAAGAGTTCCTCCATGAAGACGCGATACTTTCCATTGAGAACTTCTTTGCAGGTAAGAAACTTCGCATGATGTCCTCGATCAGGATGAGCAGTGAGTGCTTTGTCTGTTTGGTAGAGTTGGAGGTAGGGAATAGTGAAGTATCCTTGAGCACGAGATCCTGTGGTGATGCGGCATCCAGAGATGGCTGTCATATGAGAGGTGCGATCACGAGTGTATTTGCTGCTTCCGAGAGAGGTGATTCTCACCGCATTATCTTCATCAATCCGCAGAATGTTCTGGACCATATATTTATGTGCATCTGTGCGCCAGGCCAAGCATTCCCCTGAATCTGAGGATAGCTCAGCAGCAACGTCGACATAGCAATCCGATCGCTCTATGAGGTCTTGATGATCGAAACCGTTGAGCTCAAGCCATGCTTCCAAAGACCTGGAGGCATCAATAGAGTTGATTGAGTGCATGGATTCGTTTTTGACACCGCGAACTTGGTGGAGGATCTTCAAATCTTCCCCCCAGGTGACTCGATTTCGGGTAAGATTCTCACGTATAGTGTCGGCAAGGTGAGGAATGATCCAATCTGGAAGGACCTTAGTAGAAAATCTAAGCCTCCCATTTGAACCGCGAGCTCGGAACATCTCTGAATCGTACGTGGGTGGCCAGTCTGTTGTGCGCTGTTCACCGAGAAGTTGAAAGATGGATGGTAGAAGGCCCTTCTCATAGAACGTTCTCTGTTCATCCTGAGTACATACGGATCTGTTGCGGGTAGGATCATAGAGGCCTAAAAGCAACACACGATAGAGTGTTTGTGCACCAGATTTACAGAGCGGGATGTTAGGGATACGATGAATGTCAACATTACAAAAGCCTCCCTATTCATAGATGAATGAAACGCACAAGTCAGTAAGTGAGTGTAACTATAGCTATAGCTATAAGAAAGAGAAATACTCACTGCAATATTCCGAACAGGAGTTTGAATATGTATGTCTTTTTGAAGGACATCCTCGTGGCGTCCGATCACAAAACATGTAACACTCCGTCGCACCAAGAGATCGTCGGATATTGCAAGTAGTGAGTCATAATCTCTCAAGCCAGAGATAGGATGGTGGCAGTCCTCGTCATCGAGACGATGCTGTATAGGATCCAGAAATGCTTGATAATTCTCTTCATAGCAGAGATTGAGTACGAATCGAACATATTCATGATATCGATGTTCTCGGAGAAGACTAGTGGCACGTGCACAAAAGGCAGAAAGACTATGGGTGACCAGGCGGTAATCCTCTTGCATAGGAGTATTTCGAGCATCCTGATCGATTATGGCGCTCCGACGATCGAAATCAGCATCATCATCAAAAGCAGGAGGCTCGGTAGAGTATCGAGACATGTAGAAAAAGCAGTGAGAAGCCTCTGGGGCCGACAAGCAAGTTAACGATTCATGATAACTAACTAACTAGCTATGAATCTGTATAGTACGTTACGTTGTACAAGCATCAAGATTTGAATACTCCCAGATAAACGGAGTTAGTTTAAAATTTAACAACCCAAAAAGAATTTAGTTCAATACAAAATGAATAGTGACAAACCTAACCTAACATAACATAACATAAGGTCTCAGGTGATTGGACGAGTAAGGTGATTTCAATTTTTTGGTTTGTCACAAATACAAATTCACTGTACTGATGCCTGAAGCAAGGCTCGGCGATCCTGAATATAGCCTTTTAACTAACCAACTGACTGACTGACTAACCATAACCATAACTGACTAACTAACACCATCATTCTTGGCTTAGAAGACTTTACAAGGCCTTCATTTTACGCCACCGGTTGCAACCCTCCTCCATGTTGCCGCATTTTAAAAAATGAAACTGTTGCTGCGAGATTATGCAATTTTTTTGTATTGCTCCAATGCATGCCTTTCTACTATTATTCTTGGCTTAGGGACTTTACAAGGCCTCCATTTTACGCCACCGGTTGTAACCCTCCTCCGTGTTGCCACATTTTAAAAAATGGAACTGGGTTGCTGTGAGATTATGCAATTTTTTTGTATTGCTCCCATGCATTGCATTTTTTCTATCATTCTTGGCTTAGGGACTTTACAAGACCTCCATTTTACGCCACCGGTTGCAACCCTCCTCCGTGTTGCCACATTTTAAAAAATGGAACTGGGTTGCTGTAAGATTATGCAATTTTTTGATTTGCTTCAATGCACGCCGTTCTACTAGCACTCCGACCTAATCGGATCTCGTAACTAACTAACCTAATTAGATCCTGTAGTTTGTACACTCACACAGGCTCTTCAAGCCACTTTTTTTTCGTCTGGTAATTCCACTACTCACACATTGATCTAAGTAGATCGTGTATCCAGCGCACTCACTTGGGTTCTTAGAGCCTTATTTTCTTCATCTGGGAATTTATTAGTATCCTCCGACCATTCATATATTAATCCAATTGGATCTCATATACAGTGTACTCATATGAATTAAACTAGTCTCCCCATCTCCTCGGATAGTAAATAATCACCTCCTACCTATTATGAACACTAAATCTCTCATTCCCTCAAAGGGTGTTTATTTTATTTCCAATACTCTCCTTAATTGCACCGTAGTCGCTATTTTTTTTCTGCAAGGGTAAATGTACCATATAGCACTAACAGTACGGTTCCTATATCCATTTGCAAGCCTCGTCGAGCCCTACCTACGTGTCTGCATATTCCGATTGTCTATTTTTCTGGGCTTTCTATCTTTAGAGTTTCATCTCAAGACTGAATACCTGTCAAGCCCTATCTACATCTTTGTATATTACGATCATATGTCCTTCTTGTACTATGAAAATTATTCTACTTTCCATCTTTAAAATTATGACCCTAGATTAATGTGCGCTGTTTCCGAGCCCAGATCATTTATTTTCTCAAGCTAATAGATTACAATTCCTTCGGGACAAGGCTGTATTATGCAAGTATTGCAAGTGGATATATTGATCTCCAAGAATGTCCCTGAAGTTCTGTTCAATGTGTAAATGCTGTAATACTGTACGCACAGCTCATCGAGCCTGTGCTACTGAGTTACATAATGTCTCCATATCTGGAGGTGAAACTCATGTGTGCGCTGTAGATTTATAGTAGGTATATATAACTCCTGTCATTTTAGTTTATTCCCCTGCCCCTCTATCTATCGAGATCACAGCACACTTTACTCAGTCCTTCACCCCTCAGATGCCTACCCATACAGTCGCCAGTGGTATGATCAAGCTATTCACCATCAACGGTGCTCCTTGGAACTTCTCTGACTGGAAGAAGCTTACTGGAATTCACCATGGCCTGTTTTCTCAAGACGATAACCTTCTGCCACCAAATTGGAGTCGCGAGAATGTAAATGACATACTATCCTACTTCTCTCAGTACCGAGCACAGTCTACAGAGGACAAGAGAATTGCCTTTGCCTCTCAAACTAGAGGCACTAAGCTTCCTGGTCGTTCAATCTGGAGGCAATTTATCAACCAAGGCTGGAAGAAATGGGATGTCCATGGGAAGATCACAGAGGCCCTAGTCGACATCAAAGTTCATCCAGCAATGCTCTCCAGGCGTCTAAAGGGGGACAAGGGATTGAATTCGGATCCAGAACAGGAGGTTTCCCATGCTATTCCTGAAGAAAAGCTAGTCAGCACTGATTTCTTAACCGTTGCTGCTGATACATATGTCCCCCTTGCCATTGATGCTGTTGGTCTCAAGCTCTTTGGCGAAGACTGCATTGATCCCTCCTCTGGAATGGTATCACATGAGCTCAGGGTTCCTATCCAAATCCTGATCCAGAGGACCTGGAAAACACTCACTTCTCAAGTCAGGACCAGCAGCAATAAGCTAGCTGAAGCTCGGGAGGTAGCCGTAGCTGCTTATACAGGTATGCTGTCAATGTTATATATACAAATTTAATCAATGAGGTATTTACATTTGCTTTTAGCTATTGACTTTAATGAGCCGAACAAGCAGGAGATATCAAAAGCGATTTCTTCTTTGAGTCGCTGGAAGCGTCTATCGACTTTGATGCATGACCATGAATCCCTTGAACAGATTGACGACATGCTCTGCAACCTTCGTGATCAGCTCCAGACCCTGCGAAAAAAAAATAAGCTGACTTCTGGTGCGCTCATTAATCTTCTCAAAGCAATATATCTAACTTCTTTTAGATCCTTCTAAAGGTGGAAAGCCTGGACGTGCAACACTTTCCAGTGAAAGCGACATCGCTGAACTCGATTCTCTGTTCTTCGAACATCTGGAACAGGAGAGTTCAGAAACAGATCCCATTATCCAGGAGCACCTCAATATTAACCTCTCGAACTCAAACACTGATACCAATCCTAATGATGAAATCGAGAATAAAATGTCCTATGATGAGTTATCCAAAAGCTTGGCCTTTCAGGATGGTAGACCGTTCTACTTCAGCGCACATTTCATTCGTCCACAAAATTCCGAGACACCACCTGCTCCTTTCAATCTCTTTTGGCACCAACTTGCTGGCGTTCACCTCGTAATTCGTGAAAACTTCAGTGCTAAGCCCTTGAATACCATTCCTGGTATGCTTATTGCCGACGAGGTTGGCCTAGGGAAAACATTTCAATCAGCAGCAATTATGTCGTTCCTTACAGAGCGTCAACAAGCAGATTTAAGGGGATATCCTCCACCCCCTTTGATTGGTGCAAAGATTTATTTATCTATTATTGGCATTTTTGCTAATTTATATTCAGCCAAAACACCGTACCTGGGCGACAACAATGCTCTAGGAGATCATCCACATCTCATTATTGCTCCTGTTTCTCTGACTCGACAGTGGGAGGACGAGTTGAAGAGCATTTTGAAGCCGGGGTCATTCGACATTATGTGCTACCCAAGCTCACGAAGAGATCGACAAGCTTTCTGGGGTGATAATTCAAGCTACCGCAAATCTTCTGTTCCCCCATCTCGGAGAATTATAATCGCATCTCACCCGGTAAATTTTGTTTCTCTCTGGGGTGGATCAGAAACTGAAACAATATTTACAGAGCCTTTATCAAGATTTCGTAGAACTCTACTCATATGAAAAGCCAAAAGCTTACACAAAGCTGAACAAGGCCCTCCCATGGGATGTTCCAAGCCCACTCTCGACATATAGTGCCAACGTGGGGCATACAATTTACCGTCAACAATACCTATCTGTTATTATTGACGAAGCACATGTGTACCGGAACCTTGGTGCAAGACACTCAGCTGCATTAACCGTCCTAAAAAAAGCACATCTTCGCTTGATCTTAACAGCAACACCTCTTCAGACATCAACCAAGGTAAATTTTCCATCATATCACATCTTATATTGTTGCTAAACATTCTTTAAAGGATTTGGCAGCTATGGGACGGCTTTCTGGCTGTGACTTTTTCTTTACAAAGGAATATCTCCAGCAGGAGAAGGATGATCAAGCTGTTCTTCGACAAGCCAAAAAAGATACAATTGAAGAAGACTCCATTGGAACCAATCCACATGACTTTAACTCGGCATCCTTTATGCAGGAAACCATTGTCTCTCGCATTAGAGGCCAGTTTGAGGGACGAATGCTCCATAGAAGCCATACTAGCACAGATAACACCGGCAAGCTTATTTTAAATCTACCTCCTTTCGAAGTCCACAACATTCTCCTTGAGTTGACCCCTAGAGAGTCCAAGATTATTCAAGAATTAGCAGATGAAGTTGCAGATAGGTATGTTATTCTATTTATTCTATATGAGCAGTAGTTGACTTTTTAAAAGTGTATCAGCAGCAAACGGAAGTGGTAGAATTAACAGCTCTGCATTTTACATCTATTACCGTATAGGAGTTGAGTTTGCCATCCGTCGTGGGGAAAAAATTCCTCATTTCAATACACTGGAGGACTGGCTCCCTGTAAAATCAACAAAGATGGATGTGCTTTGTCGAATCCTAGCACATCTAATCTCAGGTGATGATGCCCTTATGCCATACTCCGAAAATGGTCAACTGGTTCTTCCACCTATGCCTGTACTCAAAGATGGACAGACACGTAAATCAACAAGGAAGGGTCTTGTTTTCCAGGAGTTTAGCTCGCTTGGACCTGTTCTTAGAAATGTAAGTCATTTGTTTGCAATCTCGCTTCCTTGACTAATCTACATCTGTAATAGGTCCTGGATCTATTTGGTATCAACTATCTGCACATAGATGGCTCAATGTCATTCAAGAAACGCAGCGATGTTGTTGAAAATTTTCGAACAGATCCCAAAATACAAGTTCTTATATTTTCTATGGTTTGGGGAGAGGGGGCGCAAATTAATGCAGAGTGCTGTGTGTTACACTGAAAGTTGTGGAACGAATCGCTAAATAG
>JANCIO010000404.1:0-25333 GCA_027604855.1 Psilocybe subaeruginosa | reverse complement strand
CACCAGACCCGCAATGAACCTCAACGTGGCAGCTTCCGTGGCCGCTCTCGAGGTCTACCTAGGCGTCATGCCAACTATTCTCGAGAATTGCTCAAAAGTATTCTTTTTGCCTAGAGACGTGTCTACCGGAGGATTGTCGGATATTTAAAAACGTGATTAGGGCGTGATATTATATTTCCGAGTCATCGTCTGCGGATTCCAATCACAAAAGTTACAACGCAACGCTCGTCTTTTGCAATTTCTGCCTTTGAAAAAACAAAATACAGAAGAGCTATGATTCCAGCAGACGGCGAAATATTGTATCCTCATGTGAAGCGTCTCATAGAACCCACTGGTGAGCCTATACCATTACAAGTAAAGGCTTTTATTAACGCCATCGCGTACTCCGAAGAAACTGAGGTTAATCAGGCCGTTAGAGTCCTGGTCGACGCGTTTGAAGGTACTTACACCAACCATTATATATTGTATGCTTATTAGAGCCCGGGCAGGTGATCCTTTCACGGAGATTCTCATGGGCGGGAATGTGGATCTGTCGCCTCTCCAGACACGTGCCAATTTACAAGCAGCCCTCATTGGTGGCGAAGTTCATGTCATCACCATTGGTCCAAGACCGGAAGATATCGTCGGTGTGGCGATATGGTTCCCCCCTGGGTCGAGCGCTTTCTCCAGGCGAGCTTTCTATCTTCAAATATATGCGTCTCAACTAATATGATCCGCATGTATTAGTGAAGAACAACGTGCGGCGGGATGGAACCAGTTCTTGGAGTCGATTCCTGAGTCCTTACGAAAATGGTGGATAGAATACGTACGTTCTAGCTTAAACACCCCTGTAGCGCTTCTTTACGAGCGCTTGTGGCGACTGCCGACAGTTCATTCCAGCCATGACTCGGCTGAGCGCCGACACTCTTGGGCCAGGTTATTCGCATGAGGCATGGCATCTGCATATATTTGGGGTCATGAAATCCCATCATCGCAAAGGTTATGGTAAAGCCCTACTTCGCCTGGCTGAAGACCAGGTGAGTCTCCTTTGATGATCATCCTAACAATGAATTTGTTCATATCACTCGACTATCATAAGGCAAAGGAAACACACTCGCCCATTGTATTGGAGACCACCACCGATGTAGACGTACGTTTTGGCTACTTTAGAAGGCTCCGATAGCGGTACCATGAGACTCACCGTACTTTATCAACCTACAGGTTCAGATATACAAGAGACTCGGGTTTAAAGTATGTGGAGAGACGAATATCGAGAGCGCCCAAGGGATCGCACGCATACGACTCATGTTCAAGGAGAACTAGAAAACTAGAAATTACTTTGCAGCATTATATCGAAGTAGAAGTTGAAAGAAAGCGGGACTTACATTTAGTAGCTTTCTGGTTGAGTTGACGGGAATGATTGGATGGCCTGAACTTCAGGAAGTGAAACTGAACTTGAAATTCTGAGTCCCGTTTATCCTGTCGGGTGGAAAGCACTACAATGTTCAATCTCCGGGGCCGTCTTCCACTGCGTATTCAACACACCTCAGAATCCTTCTGTGAATTCGTTTGAATTTCTCCTCAGATCCTGAGGTTGAGCAGGGTATATTGAATTGATCAGTAGGAAAAGAAGAGGTTATGTATGTGCTTGTCCCAGATATTCCAACGGCATCGTTAAATTTTTTTGTACCCCAGTTCTGACACTCAGGATACATATTTATGTCAAGTGAAGAGACCGTTAAGGGTCACTTCACTTGGCGTTATTAGGACCCTGATTTTTTTCAGGATCTTAGCCTCAACAGACTCTCAGAGGCCCTCTTACCTTAGGTCCGTTACATACAAAGTTCTGACCCTGAACTGCGACCACATCTCATCGCCTTGATACGACATGCATTGCCTGGTGAGACAAACCCTAGTCAGAGGTTCTTCACCTTGCGAATCTTCTTCAAGCATATACTTAGATTTTTTTAGATCTGAGTAGAGGTTGACCATGGATTCCGCGTTGTCTTCTGTACCCTGAACTCACTGTGGCTTGAGCAAGTTCGGAGACACATTTGACTTCGGTCATGTCTAAACACTTATGTGTAGGGGCGCACGGGCCAGGCCGGAACGATGCTAGATATTTTGCAACAGATGATGCACGGCAAACCAGTGATTACTCAGACGACTCCGAGAAATACCCTCTAACGCGGCATTGATGGTGATTTTAAGACGCGCATCTCACACATCTCGCAACTCACATATCTCGCAAATGCTGAATCAATTCGAACATTCACAAGAATTTTAGAATCTGATGCTCAGTTTCGATCTGTGCAGGGTTTCAAGTCATTTGTGCTACTTATAAAGAACCACACAGAGGATTTACTATGTAGGCTTCATAAAGATTAATTGAGGCCTTCTGAAACGTCAATAACGCAGAGGCTATAAATATTACGTAATGTGGTTAGTCGGGTTGGATAGCCAAAGATAGCCAAGGATGGCGAGTTTCTGAAATAGCCATGTTTAGATCGACGACATCCGAAGTGCTATCTTCGCATCGATTCCTTCCACGCTGCATGCCGCGCGTCCAAAAACAGGTTCATACACTGTCTGCCTTTGAGAGGCTATGTTGGCATCAATCAAAGAATGCTCTAAGCATGCTTGTTGTCTGGCATTCAAACTTTTACCTACGCTTCCCACCGTTTACCACATCCTTGTACTCATCGCTTGTCCCAAGCGCAGAGTGGTGCTGAATAGCAGCACCCAAGCCACGAGGCGTGCAAGCAGTATCCACTCCTTACTGATCCGTTTCCGACCCTGTTCTGACATACCCCATTTAAGGCCGCCAGCCCACTTTTTGTTTCCCTTTTGTTGCAGTGACCTCCTCCTCAGCCAAATTCGGCTCGCATGCAGAGCTCACGCTTGCCTTCCGACTCCTCTCCTCTCATCCAGGGGCCTAACACATCCATGGGGTCCGACGCCACTAATGTCTCTTCGCAGTACAACGTACCAGTCGACGAAGCCGGTTTCAAGGCACCTTTGATGCTACCGCCAAACCATCGTACACAGAGCGACTGGAGCAACAAACTGGCGGATCAGGTGGAAGAACCAGTGCCGAAGTTGGCATATGAGATGGTAAGAAACCTGGCTTTATCTAGGAAACGCCGAATACTAATTTCTAGTCTGGATATAATGAGAATTCGACAAATCCCCTTCTATCCAAGGAGAAACTCGACAGTGACCCTCAGGCTGATGAGAATCACGTTCAATTTGCTACTTATAGACCCGACAAGTTACGAGATCCTGTGTCAGGTAAGTTCTGCAGGGAAAATGTTGCTATCTCGTTGATCGTTGCCATCCAGGTATCCCATCCAGCCCAAACGATCAACCTGGTCGTAAATTCTTTGTCCCGTTACCGTTGAGAGTCTATTTCTGGATCCCTCTCGTCGTTTTTCTGGTACTGGGCGCAATTGGATTGGAAGTAGCTCTACATTTCAGTAACAAAAACCAAGGTAAGTTGCGTGCGTTTGCTTTTATACGGCAACTTTAACCTCCGCGGACAGGATGGCCCTCCAAACAATCCGAAAATGCCTCCAATGCTATGCATTATGTCTATGTACGATTCTGTTCTCTGTTCTTTTGGAAATATTTAGTACTGACAGCCAAACCTTTTAGACTCTGCCTCCGGTTATCGTCGCTGCTGTTGTAATTCGTCATTTTTCTCAAAATATTTTGTGCAATGCATACTCACTAATCTAAAGGTCGTAGCTATGTGGGCATGGACAGATATCGAAATCAAAAAAATCCAGGTCTGTCTTGCTACCATCTTCAAGTACTTCTTTCATGTACCGACTGATCTCCCCTTTAAGCCCTACGTTGATTTGGTGCACGGAAACTCGCCTCCTCATCGTAGTTTATTGCTAGACTACACCAGGCAGAAGTAAGCCTCTTGTCATTGCCGTTTGTACTTTTGTTGACTGTATATCCCGTTAGCAATTTCCTGGTATGGACTCAGGCTGCGTCCAATAAGCACTACCTAGTAGCTCTTGCGACACTGATGGTTCTGATGACCTTGAGCTTCCAACCCCTTGCCTCTGCTTTACTCGTTGTCAAAGACACATGGACAGAGATACCAAGTTCGTTACCTACTGAGGATATCAAATATACGCTGACGAGATGACGACAGATGTGAACACGAAGAATATTCAAGCCATCTCTCTGAACCAAAATTTGCAGTTTAACGATCTGTCATGTACGTTTGTGCAGTAAAACTCCAAATCACCGTGGTATTAATATTGGCCCTGATTGTAGCTTTCCTTGCCGCTGCGGGCTACGCAGGTGCTTCAGTTCTCTACGACTTAGCTCCACCGCCATTCGTTCGACTCCCTTATACCGTTGCTGAGTTCACCGTGAGTGCATTGTGCCAATTTTCATTGTAATTCTGGACACATATTGATCAAAACCTAGCTTCCGACAGTAGTCTCGAATGGGACTGTCTTTGCCAATACAAATGCGATCAAGAGTAATACTAACTGCCAGGCTGCTCAGGTAAGTTCCGATGTTATAAATAGATTAATACCGGTCGATGAACCAATGTTAGGTGCAAATGACCCAAACAGATCCAGGAAGGTGGACGAACACCGCTTCACTGAACGACTGTTCAATAACCTTCAGCGTAGTCAACACAACTGACACATTGTTTGGTAAAGTGCCTCACTCCAGCTTCTGTGACCTGTGTTAACTGCTATGCCCTAACTAGGTACTGACACGCCAAGCTGCACCTCGTCTTCTACTCCTGACCAATTTAGTCAAGTCGCCTTCTGGTTCTTCTCGTAAGTTTTCTCAATGCACGCGAACTTCCTCGAACTCACGTCTCTTCAAGATATGTCCCTTTCGCCCAAGCCTCGGTCACTTTCTGCTCCCCTACGATCGAATTACGGGAGGTCAATGTCGGAGTCGATGTGGGCACTGGGAACGTGACCCAGCTATCAGACATACGCCAATTCTCTTCGAGCTCCAATTTCTCCTCCCTTTCAGCCAATGTCACGGGGGCACCTTTGAACGGGCGTGCTTATAATGGCATCAAATTCCAATTGAGCACTCCGGACCAGTTCATCCTAGCAAGAGAGAATGCAACGCAGCTTCAATTGCCCGCTAGCATCTACCAGGCGGCAGTCAAGAGTCCTCAGGGATACGTGGGAAGCTTCGAAGCTGGAACTTTCCACATCCTTTCTGATCAAGTCTACGTGAGTCAGTCTTGTTTTGTGGGTATTTTATTTATTCAATTGTTCTGGGCTGGCAGAGTATATATCTAGCACTCATTGCCCGACAAGTGTACTACCTCCCCGACAATGAAGATTTAACTGTTCTCGTTAGGACGTTCAGGAAGCATGTATGGATCAGGTACGCCTTCTTTGATCCTGAAGCCTCAATATGACCGACTGCTGAAATTATGGGTGGTTATTCTACCAAAAGTGATGTAGCCGCACATCTACTCGCCGTCGCCATGCTGATTCTCGCGCTCTTTGGAACCCTCGTCCATCTTTTCCACCGAGAAGACCGTCGAAACCTCCGCTTGAAGCACGAGCCCGGGACCATCGCCTCTGCGGTCTCTATCGGAGCATCAACAGGCGTCGGAGATGTCCTTGCCAACCGACATGGCGAAGAGGAAATGAAGGAAGCGCTGCGAGATTTGAAGTTCCGTATTGACACGGACACGATGAAGATCGTCATGGAGGGCGAGCCAGGCTATGAGACGGCAAAGAATATTACCACGCCAATGACAAGGAGAAGGTCTATCTTCGAAGTCTTGCAACGGAGTAGGCCAGTTAGAACATTTTCGGGGAACGAGCAAAGCGGGACTCCAACGGCACTCAGTCCGACGAGTCCAAATCTGCCTAAGGAGGCAGATATGGCTTAGCGCTGCATTGAGCGACGTGCCATTAGAACTATTCACGAGCGCTTAATGACATTTCTCCTTACGTCTATCACGCAATTTCAATGTTCCGAGAGCGTATGGTCCTTTGAATAATATATATATTAATAAGGTTTCCGGCCTTTCCCAATCAACACCAAACCCGTCTGAGAGAATATATAGTTTCAGTCGGCGATCTACAACGATGTGCAACGCATTCAACAACATGGAAAACTTTGACGACTGTCACTATAGGAATTTGAATATGGCCATAATCGAGAGCGTCTGGACAGGCACAGATCCAATGGTAAGTCTTACGTCGATCCCTTGAATAAACAAACGAATCTCTTTCCTTCAGAGCGGGTAATAATTTCGCATTAGGAGTGAAAGTAAAGATTTGTATAGAGGGTACAATGTCATGAGTGGGTAATGTGTAATCCAGGAATAGGCGTGTGGAAGACGATACAAATGCAAGATAAATTACACAAAAAAAAAGATGGTACAAAATAGAAGGGAGAAAAAATCATCGCAGAGCAATGAGCAAGACAGAGGCAGGAGGGTGGAACAAATAGAGCTGGATGCGTGTGGTGGTAGAGTTCCTCGACGCTTGATGCTCAGACACAGGCTCAAACGATTTGTCGACTCCTCCGTTGCTTGCTGATGGTACCTGAACGTTCGACGGCAGCTTTGAGGTTCTTGATATTTTGAACAATTTCAGCTAATGAATAAATCAAATCAAATCAGTTCACAATGATCTGTTACAAACTTTCAGAGAAAGTGTACATGCCTGCAAGCTTGGGACTCTCCGCCTCGAAATCATACCGCTTGTTCCCTGCGCCCCTGTTGAGTATGATTTTGAAGATAGACGACGTCTTCGTCGACTGTTGGCAGTCTGCGATGCTCTTGATGTGGTACGACGAGGTCTTGCCGCTGTCGAATACTGCCCTAGCTTTGTTGGTGGACGGCATGATCTGATGCGATGCAAAGGGGGTTAGCCATGATTTTAGATGTTGTGGGGATGCGCACATGTATGTATACACCATCAATAGCCAGAGTGCGTTCCTGTCGCGTAACGAGCATCGGCACCTTCCGATAGATGGTGTATTTCTGAAAGGTCCCATGTTGTTAGTCGAAATCAAAGATTCAGAACAATATCATGCTCGCCTTGTAAGCAGTTGTATAATCCAAAGCCGCCGACACTTGCTGCTCAGTAGTCTCATTAGGCTTAAAGATAGAGGCTGGTAAAATCCACCTGAATAAAGTTCTGCAACAGGATAGAAAACAAAAATAGCATACCATTAGGATCCGTGGTCCTTCCAACGCCCCTCAAAGGAACAGCAGACATAAATGGCAGCATACTCCGCTTCACGAGCAGAAGCTCCGTTTTGCCTTGCAAGCTGGCCACTGTCCTATCCAGTGGAATGATGATGCTCTTGTCTGCGAGTAGAAGAGCGTACTCGCTTGGGTTTTCGATTTTCCTTTTACGGCAAACCATTTCCAACGCCTCTTGCAAATACATTCCCGCGGATCTAGAGTGGATGTGAGCATTATGAGCGTCATAACAAAGGCGATGATAATGGCCAAAGTTAGACTTACACCTCGATGGTTGATGAGATATGTACAACATCTGCATGATCAGCAACTCGGATGCGCAGAAAGATTTGAGGGCCATGACTTTGTGATGGTCCCATCGATGTTGATAGGACAGATCCAAGGGTAGATCCATACGCTGCACTTGCAGGCACTGTTGAGGGTGCATTGGGTACATTGAGTTTCTCCGGTTTCCGTGGTGCAGACGTTCTTGAAGGACGACGTTGGATCTTGCTCTCCAATACCTGGTTTTGTTGGGCTGAAAAACGTCAAACCGTTAGTTTCCAGCGACAGGTATGATCCAGAACACCCTACTTTGAGTTGGAGTGGCTTCCAGAACCGCGTAAGCATCCGCATTGAACTTGACGACCTTGCCCATCCGGTCGGGTGCTATTACACAAATAGTCAACATCCAATTCAAAACATCAGAAAAAAAAAGAAGTCACTGACGCGGAAAATCATCATCAACTTCGCCGTCGTCTTCTGCTATTCTAAGGATCCATCCAACCGCCGAGAGTTTCGTTAACCATTTCGGGTCATCCTCAGTGAGACCTTCGTCCAATTTGGGCAGCCATCCTTCTTCCCAGTAGGACCATAACGCGAAACCAATGACCTCTTCCACTGTCGCGTCGCGTTTCACATTGAGATCCATGGCCCTGCCGCGCGGTTGTTTGGCGTGAGGGAAATACACCTGAACATTCGTCGATGCCGATTCGCCTCGCCCAGAAATAGAGGCGTACATCTCTGAGAACGGGTTGGACGAACTGCCTGAGGAGGCAAGCATCGATGTCAGGCTCGATTTGAGAGGCTTGAGAGGCGCAACTTTCTTCCTAGCAAACATGCTGTCAAAGCTAGATAGTTGGCCTGATGGAGAGGAGGTGTGCACCGATGTAGTCGATGTACTGTCACCTCTGGTCCTAGACGTCGTGACAGCCCCTTCAGGGCGCCTCTGCCGTCGTCCGGCATTTTCTGAGACTGGGCTCAATCGCGGCCGCAAACGGTTGTTTATTTGTGAAGATGATGTGAGCACCGATGTGCTTGGATTTGAATTGACACCAGAAGAAAAGACTGAGTTTCCATCTGAGGCACTGTCGGACGTGGGGGGTACCCGCGAAGCTGCGAATACCCTGGACAATTGATGAGAGGTGAGTGCTATTAAAGAGATAGTGGTGCTTACGGGTCGAATTCGTCTCCTTCATCCATGCTCTCTGCTGCCTTTGTCCCGACCTCATCGTCTGAAGAGTCCTCGATGATCACCGGTACTTCGCCCTCGTCCTCCGAAGATGTGTCAAAGCTAAGGTTTTTCGGAGGGGGTTCCCTCGCCATGGCGCCACCAGGGCCCCTTCGTGCAGCCATCCGCACGCGCCGTCTAGCCTCCATCTCCGCAGCGCCCTTGAATTTGGGGATGAACTGAACAACCTTCGCGACTGGCACCTCCTCTGGGGCAGTCGCCTGATGTATTTGAACAGTGGGTTCTGGAGAATTCTCGCCGTCTGAATCTTCAATTTTTATCCAGCTTTCGCCTCCGGGGTCTGATTGGGTGAGTGTTTTTACGGTTGGGACCGTTTCACTCAAGGCTTCCTGTACCGGAGCACCGCCTGACACGAAGTTCTTCATGTCGACTTGCTGGGGTGTAAGGGACATGCGTTTTGAGGTTGACGCCCGTTTGGCGCTTACACGCATCCCCAGACCTCCTGTACGGCCTCCCATAATGGTTTGGGTGTGCTTCAGCCGAGCCCCGGGCAACCCCAGAGGTCTTTCTTGTTCATCTTCGCTCAAATTGGGACTTGCGGGCAGAACCAGTTCTGGCCATCGTTCAGAATCTGCCAACGAGGCTGCAAGAATGTATGGATTTGACTGGTAGGAAGGGTCGAGAGAAATAATACGTGGACCATATGGATCATCCACGTCCCGCAGATATGACAGCCGTAGACTGTGAATAAGAAAACTAGAGGAGTTCATAGGGTGTGAGTTAGTTGTATTGATAGAGAAATAAATAGAGGAATCCTACTCTGTATCACTGATCAAGGACATGGCTCATATCGACTACCACGTCTTGTCAAACATAGTTGAGTCAAGGGAAATGATCATCCAGAAAAGGTGTGCATGCATGGGAAACAAATTCCTAATTCGGCAATGACTCGCATTCAGACGCAAATACAGCCTTGTCCGTTACAACCATCGAGCAGATGGGAACAGTATCTCTTGTCAAATGTTGATCTTTCTCTGTGTCTAACATGGCAGTCCCTGTCACCCCCGGTCCAAAGAGTAATGTCTTTAGATAGAGTGGGTATAGATACACCGGTATCATGTTCCTGATTTCGCATCCCCCTCCTCTATCTGTACTTCGCAAGTATCACTATGATTTCTGAGAAATCATCTAATGTGAAGACCGTCGTGGTTGTTGGAGGAGGCGTGGCAGGTGCAGAGGGTAAGCGTCATATCTTAACCCAAACGTCATGTTTAACTCAACAGCCATCATCAGTTGTTCGTGGGCTATCCTCCAGGTTGAACCCGGAGAAACACAGACTCGTTCTGATCACCTCTCGACCCCGGTACACGTTTCTGCCCGCTTCTCTTAGGCTTCTAGCTAGCCAGGATACGCCGCTGGGCTCGGTTTTCATGTCTTACAGTACCGTTTTTGGCAAGTTTCCGGGTGAAATCAAGATCGGTACTGTTACGTCAATTGAAGAAAATAAGGATCCAGCATTCAAGCGAGGCGGATTCATCGTAATGGAAGGCGACGAAAAAATTCTTTATGATGTTGTTGTGGTCGCCACCGGTTCTAAATGGGACGGTCACCTCGCCTTTCCAGACGACGAGGAAGGGTTCAAAGCACACGTTAAATCGTGGCAGAAGAAGATCCGTGACGCTGATAATATTGTCGTTGCTGGAGGAGGCGCGGTCGGCATAGGTGATTCGACCCCTTAAAATTAACCAGGCGCATCTAACTCGTAGTTCAGAGATGTCGGGAGAAATAAAAGATGCTTATCCTGCAAGTCTATCTTTTTGTTCTAAACCACTTTATCTAATGACTTCAATAATTTAGACGAAAAGCATCACAATCGTTCACGCCAATCGTCTCCTTTTAGGAGACATGTATCCGGACAAGTTCCGTAACGATATCGAGACACGCCTTCGCCTTCGAGGTGTAAACATAATTTTTAATGACATCATCGAAGGAACTCCAAATCCTCATGCCCCTCTCAAAACAGGGAACGGAATTTCCCTTCCCTGCGATTTACTGGTCTGCTCTTCCATTAAAGTCACGTCGATAATTATACTGACTATCAGCCATATCCTAGGTTCTGGCACGCGGAGGACGACCTAATACATCGCTTCTCAAATATCTTCGCCCCCACGTCTTATCAGATCGAGGATACATCAGAGTAAGACCAACATTACAAATAGATCGTCACCCCAACATGTTCGCTCTCGGCGATGTTATCGACTGGCCAGAAGCCAAGCAACTCACTAAAATATCCATGGGCCATACCGCGGTTGTCATCGCCAACGTCATGAGCTACCTAGGCGGCAAAGTGCCGAAAAAGACCTACACCAAAAGCCCAGAAATCCTGTCAATAAGCAATGGAAGAGTGAGTGGATAACATATTCCGTCTGACAAGGCTGACCGACACGTTCGTAGACCGGAGGGGCTTCCTATGTAGGCTTGTTGTGGGGTCTTACGTTTGGCAACTATTTCACAAAACTTGTCAAGTCAGACGACTTGATGGTTGGCTTTGTCCGCAAGGCCATGGGGCTGGGTCAAGAATGTGAGAAGGACTGAAAATATACCTGTGGGTTCAATCACCTTCATTTAGTGTTACATACGTGCCATGGACACCTTTCAGACATTGGTTATGACAGGACATCTGACGACAGACAAACATTTAATATGCTTCTTATTACTTAGTGTAGCTTTCGTGTATTCATCTTATCTCAGAACAATAATAGGATCTATTCTTTCGCCGCACTTAAAGTAGTAAATCATTTCATTGTGGTGCAAACATAGAATTTTTCAGGCTAATAAATTTATACTTTGAAGTTTTAAAATTTATAAAAGATGAATAATTATATGGGCACATGGTGTAGTTGGTTATCACGCTCGCTTAGCATAATAATGGTTTGCGAGAGGTGTTGGGTTCAATTCCCAATGCGTCCATGTTTTTATTTTTTTAGTTTTGTGATCGGAATCATTTAACATCGAGACTTGTTCAAAAATTTCGAGAACTGTATATTGTTTCAACGGCCAGACGTAATTCTACTCAGATTCAAGTTCGCCTCTCGACTTGTGTTGATCGTCTTCGGATGATCCCGAGGGACTACTGTTTCTTTTCATCTCCGTCCATTCAACCGTGACGCGCTTCTTGAACGCGTCTTTGACGATGACATGATTCATACAGAAAACTCGTTTTATTTGTGCTGACATATCTTGCCTGATTCACTGACGCTCTCATGACTACTACGATTCCAAACCAGGCCAAAAAGCCGGTGGTATATATCGGCTCTCATGAACTGGCCAAGGTACAGTCTTGTCTGTCTCGCTGAAGAACAAGATCTAATGGAAAGCCCTAGATATCTTCGTTGCTCCCATCGAACAAAAACCGATCGATGATCGTGCACTCTTTAATCAGTTCGCTGGGGCTTATGGGCCCAGATGCCTCGCAGACGAGACGGCTTCAAGTCGTCACGCCTAGGAAGGCAACCTATAAGGATCTGGCGATGTACCACACTCGCGACTACCTGGAGGTTGTGCTTGACGCGAAGAACTCGGATGCTAATCCGGAGACGCGTAGTCTATCCGTGGATGCGGAGTTTGGGCTTTCAGACGTGATTATCATTTGTTCGACTCGGATGCATGAATCCGGTTACAAACCTATTGCGGTTTACTTTAACCGTCCTTTTTTTTTTGTGTAGGATTGCCCGATGTTTGAAGGCCTTGCCGATTACGTACACATTGTCGCTGGCGCAACGCTTACTGCAGTCACGGCATTACAGCAGGATCTGACCGATATTGCCATATGCTGGGATGGCGGAAGGTGAATACATCTTTTTTCCGACTATCTGTTGTCTGAACACACATGTTCTTGCGTTACCGCTTAGACACCATGCGCGAAAGTCTCAGGCATCGGGTTTCTGCTATGTGGCGGACTGCATATTGGCCATACTTGCGCTAAAGCGAATACCGGTATCGCCAGTGGTTCATCAGCCTGATCCTCAGCAGTTGGCTTTTCTTCTCAAGAAACCGCGCGTTATGTATCTTGATCTCGACTTACACCTCTCTGACGCCGTGTCTGAAGCATTTTATTCCCCGACTTCATCATCATTAACGCCCCAAATATTGGTACTATACGGACTGTTCAGATTCTTGGAGATCTTTGTTAATCAATATGCTCTGCAGACGCTCAGTATACACCACGCATCTCCTGGCTTCTTCCCGGTCTCAGAGCGTAGCGAGCTACCTGACACTCACAGGCCCGACTTTGATCCGTTCACGCTATCAATACCCCTTCGGCAAGGCGCGTCTAGCGCAACCTATGCCAAGATGTGGCCCATCGTGGAACGCGTCAAGGATGCTTTTAACCCGGACTACACCGTGATCCAATGTGGGGTCGATGGCCTCGCCGGTGATCCATGTTCAACGTTTAACTGGTCCCTGGGCGGATCAGAGGGCTCCATGGGGTGGTGCATCCAGAGGATCTTGTTTGAATGGTCTGGTAAAAAACTTCTGCTTGGTGGAGGTGAGAAATGGGTTCGGTACCCTGAATGTCCTCGAAATACTAATCGACAGCAAGGTGGCTACAACTCGCCGAACGTCGCCAGGGCTTGGGCATATTTAACTTCCATAGCTGTGAGCTGACAGATGATAATTTGCTCCTTGTTCACTTATTTCCTCCCATCTTGGAATAGATCGAAAATCCATTAAACTTGGAGACAGAGATTCCGGATCACAAGGGTTTCCCGCTATACAGCCCTTCTTTTACGGTGAGCAGCCCTGACGAGAAGATATTAAGGCGCTAATATAAACCGCTGCTAGCTTGATGTCCCTGCTGGGAACATGTCTGACCACAATACCGACGAATACTTATCATCAATTCGATCCAACTTCGACGATATACTAATCGCATTGCAGACAAGACTAAACACATGATAAACAATGCATAGATAATCCCTAAATTTTGTGGTCCTTTTCCTTGGGCTGCTCTTCAAGACGCGGTGAATGTCAAAACGCTCACACTAACCGCCGGTGCGTTGTAATTGAAGGTCTTTCCGGTGGTGATGTTGCCCGTTACTGGCACGATGAGGTTGGGGTTAGTTGGGGTATTGCTGGCAGTTCCTGCTCCTGTCAAAACCTGTGCTGTACCAGTCGACGACACCGTGTTGAAGGGAAGGACAAAGGTCAGAGTGGCTGCGGAGGCTGCAGTATTAGACACCTTAAGATACAGATGAGATAAGCTTCTCTGGATGAAAAGAAAGAAAGTTCTGACCTTGATGATGATTTGATTGCCAGACGTCTTGCGAACTACACTCCAGAATAGTGTTCCTGTCTTTGAGGGTAGAGTGCTAGGGATGTAAGAGTCGCCGCGGTTGAGACTGAATAGCTGAAAGACGATGAGAAGACTCGTGAGCTAAGAAATTCAGACGAATTCAATGACACTTACCTTCTGCACATAAAAGCTCGTAGATCGGTACACGTTTCCAGCGCTGCAGAGCAGAGTAAACGGTGAGGACTTGGCCGGTGAAGAAGTATCACTTACTCGAAGGCCAAAAGGTTGGGGGTCTTGAGACTGCGTTAGTCAAACTTTTAATAGTAAATTCAAAGGAAGGCGCGCACCCATTGGTTGTTCGTAACATGCTGACAGTAGGCAACACGTTATTATCAACAACACCCAAAGATTTTTCCTGGGACTTACCCCAAGGAGAGGAGCATAAGACGCAGCAAAGCTATGTGCGGAAAACATTAGCGCTGAAATATTCATGACGTAGGTGAAGGCAATTACACAATGTCACTGTTCCTTTCCAATCCTGTCATGAACGCAGCTTCTCCAGCAGACCCTGGCATCGAAGGTTCAGATATACAACATTGGACAAAATAGGAATGACTGCTCAGAGTAGTACCTTGCATTGTAGGGAATGAGAAACGGCCTGTGCCTATTGCTCCAAACAAATTGCTGGCATTGGTAGAAATAGCCGCATACTCTCCCTGTGTCAAAAGGCCCGATTAGTTCCAGCCAAGGTCATGTCCGATTGCCTCTAGTACCTCAAAGTATTTAGTTCCATTTCGCTATGTATATCTTAATCAGCCAATGACCATAGTCCAAAGTTCTGATGCTCACCTGGAACCCATCATAGTAGAATGAGTTCTGAGCAAACCAAGCTTGAAGGGGGGCTCAGATAATTCGGTGGAGATAATAGCACAGCACTCACTTGGACTTTGGTAGACGTGGACATCATATTCAGTAGGGACTGGGGAGAGGACGGGGTTAAAAGCGATGGAGGTCGCAATGAAGTCTGCATAAAACGTTGAGACCGACAAAATAGAGATGAAGCATACAAAAAACTTACGGATATTAGGGAACTGCGCTTTCAATGCTGTGACAAAATCGTGCCACCTGTAAGTGTATCTGAACAAGTAGATTATTCATTCGGTTGTTGAAATTTGTAGGTACCGTGCATAGTAGCTACTCACGTTGATGCAGCGAAGTTGTCCTAATAAGTCAATTTAACGATATGAATAGTGGTGGGTTACGCTCAAAGGTTCGACCTACCTCGTTTCCGACTTCCACAAAGTTCAAGGTGAAAGGTTCAGGATGCCCAAGGGAGGATCGGAGGGCCGCTGAGATGATTCATCAAATGTCAGGGTGAAAAATAAATCAAAGAAAAGACTCACCAGCTGTGCTCTTTGTTGGATCACCGACTACGAAATTGATCTATTGAAACAATCAGAAAAGTGAAGTACGATGTGAGAAGTATGATCCCTGCCTGGTCAATTGCTTGCTGGATATATGGAGAAAGTTGAGCCTCTGGAAGACTTGCGCCATTGAGAGAATATCCTGCGTACAATGAGCATATGTTATAGTAGAAACGGTGGGAAAGGGGTTTACCTGACCACACAGCCATAATGGGTTGCATTCCAACATCCTCGCACCAGTTGAGATATTCAAACAATCCAAG
The DNA here is from genome assembly GCA_027604855.1 of Psilocybe subaeruginosa. Taxonomy (NCBI): domain Eukaryota; kingdom Fungi; phylum Basidiomycota; class Agaricomycetes; order Agaricales; family Agrocybaceae; genus Psilocybe; species Psilocybe subaeruginosa. The sequence continues at coordinate 9,696 of JANCIO010000404.1, read as the reverse complement.
TCCACTTAAGCAACGAATCGTATCAACAATAAAAGATAGAGAGGTAGCGGAATATCTTACTCGGTATTGGCGTAACCCCAGTCACCAACTCGCCCTGTAAATTGAAAGTTTCAGTAGGATATAGGAGTGAAACAGTTCGTTAAAATAGTACCTGGTCGACTCAGAATAGGCCCCACCTAAAGTACGGAGGAGTTTTGTAAGCGTACGCTAACTCCTTGAGAGCACAGTCATCATAAAATTACCGTTGCATTCCACTGCCACCTTGTGGCCGCTGTTTGGCCTTCCAGATTATTTCCCCCAGGCAAACGGAAGAATGAAGGACCCATCTCAGCTAAAGCCTGGAATCATTCGGTATCAGTAGAGCAAGATGAGACGTAAGCACAATAGGAAGAGTAACCTCAGCTACATCAGCTCGCATTCCGTTCTGTCTGTTCTTAAAGGTAGGTGGGAAAAGAGAAAACATGGCGAAGTTGATGGTTTGGCCAGCGGCAGACCCCCCATCAACAGTCACAGAGAAGACGTTTGAGGTGCTACTTGCACTTGTGCTGGGTGTTATCGAGACTGATACTTGTTTCCAAGTGGTTTGTGATCCTGAGAGTTGGACAGATGCCGATCCAAAGACTTGTCCTGAGGTGGCTTGGAGGCTTATGAGTGCACTTCCGCTGAAAGACGAGCTAGTCGGGAATCTGTAGTAGAAAGACGCCGTGTATGTCGATTTTGCAGTGATTTTGATACCTGGAGAGAATATTCAGTTGTTTTATGAAGTATCATGCTTGAGCCGCGTACCGGAGTAGCCAGTATTCAAGAATCCTACTTGACCAGATTTACCGCTCGGTACTGTTACATGTAGCGCGTTTGGGAGAGCAGAGGAAACTGGCGTGGTCTCTTTGATAACGGATATTGTGGCTCCGTTTACAGCTTGCCATGCATTCAAAGCTGCAGACGACCCTGGTTTGTTTTCAGTGTTATAATCATTGGGACTGGTTTTACTATAGAGTATTTACCTGGAGTGACCTGCTGGAAAGCGCGATTCTGAAGAACTGGAAGCACAAACTTAGAAGAGATAAGCGGTCTACGTCCAAAGTTGTGCTCACGTTCGGCATAGAGCCCTCCGTCTCCGCTCTGTGAGAATACGGTGGAATTTGAAAATGATTAGGTACCATGTTAGAGCATTGGCGGAGTCTTCTTACGTGCTATAGAGATTGTGCATTGGTATGAATGTCAGGATTATCTAAATGCACATGACGCACGCTTATGTCTTCAAACATCTGTCCCCCTAGACATCAAATCAACATCGCTCTAAAGACGGGAGTAACACCAACGTACAAAGGGTGGTAGGGATAGAGTGGCTCGCTGTCGCGCTAACAGTGACCGTCACCGCTAGACTCGTCCTGGCGAGGACCAGTAGGTACAGTCCAAAGCGCACAATATTCCGCATTTTTCAGGTTAGATGTCCGCGGATAGCACCAGTATGAAGTGAGTTGCTACTCATCAGCCTTTTGGGACTGGTTTTATAGTCTGAAATCCGGCCTGACAGGTTTGGAGCGTCTGTAATTCGTGTTCTTTTGTGCCATGGAAAGCCAGCGTCATGATGAACTTCATGGATGTGGTTCGTTGAGGAGTCCCGAATGTGTTAAATTGAATGAAGACCAAATAAAGCACACACATGCTCTGACCTTCGATTTACATTGCGTGCATCTAACAGTACCCGCAACGAACTGCTGGAGCATTGAACCCCTGAAGATGAAGACAGAACCAGGACGGCCGCCGTTCTGTCGCATAGATCTCGAGCCACCCAATACATTGCATTAGAAGGGAAAAAAGCTACTAAGAATGGATCGAAAAGATCATGGACGTGACAAGAGTCCAAGTCCACTTGTCCAAGAAGCCTGTGGCCGATAAAAATAGGAGACACGTCCCATGGTACTTGTGCTGGTTGAAAATAAGATGCCAGCGCAACTCGGAACCATATGACCTCGAAGGCTTTCGAATTATGAACGAAGTAATTGGAAGCGATTACTAATCGCGCTGGAGAACTAGACAATTGAGAATCGAAGTTGGTATGCCTTGATATGCGACTGCGCCCGTCGACTGTGATGTCATGCCCCACTGTGGATTATGCATTGATCTCCTGAAAAAGGTGCCTTTCAAGACACCGCATTGTGCAAGCAAGCGTTGGTCAACAAGTAGCGTACATCCGACTGCTTACAAATCAAATCATTCTAACGACCAATGATAGCCAGGCGGAACATGAATTCGGCTTACGTTTCGGAAGAATGTCCGCATATCGTCTTCCGGGAATCACCCCTATTGCCAATGTGTCGAAAATCTGCAAGGTTATGCCATTATGATTGTTATTTCTATTGCAAGTCCCAGACTACTTAAGCCAGAAAGCGGTCCAAACGCGTCCTGAATAACGATGACAACACTCATTACAGGTGGAACTGGAAAAACAGGGATCGCTCTCGCCAGGCTTCTCCAACAAGCGGGACATCTCGTTCTCATTGCCTCTCGTTCTGGTAAGGCGCCCGAGTCATTCAAAGCGGTTGAATTCGATTGGCTCGACCCGACAACCTTTCAAAACCCTTTCCAGGCCAATAGTACCATCGACAAACTCTACATTATAGCACCTCCCGTTTTCGATTCCATACGCCATGTAAAACCATTCCTCGACCTCGCTATCTCTCAGGGAGTGAAACGATTTGTCGCCGTGACGGGTACCCAGTCTAACCCCGGAGATGTTCCCCTGGGCACGATTCACCAATGTCTTCTGGATTTAAAAGTGGACTACGCCATCCTTAGGCCCACTTGGTTCATCGGTAAGCCGGGATCTGGCGTGAGTCCTCTCGCAATGTCATCTGACAAACATTTTAGAGAATTTCTCCACCAACTTTTACATGAGTATCAGAGAAAAGAATGAAATCTTCTCCTCAGCAGAAGATGGACGTGTTCCTTTTGTGTCAGCTGAAGACATCGCCCAAGCCGCTTTCGACGCCTTCACCGCTGAGAAATCCCCCAACAGAGACTATTTGTTGGTTGGACCAGAGCTTTACTCGTACGACGAGGTAAATTATATTGACCTTTCTGATCCCAATGAAATAAATGAACTTTTTTTTTTAGGCCGCTAAACTTCTCTCTTCCGTCCTTGGAAGAAAGATAACGCACAAAAGAAACTCGGTCGAACAGCAAACGCAAATCTTTGGTTATTTCCTAGGTCCAGAGTATTCCAGTCATTTGGCACACATTGAGCACTTGATTGCCTCTGGCGCAGAAGAACGGGTTTTCAATGAAAACGAAGAGCGGAAATATGTTGGGAAGCATACTTTGAAGGAGTACTTCCAGGCCAACAAAAATGCGTGGATTAAATAGGTCAGACTTCTGAAATGTAAAACAGTGTCATGGCTTGCAAATGGCTCGTACAGAAACGTGGGCGAAATGGTGTATTTATATCGTAATGGATGTTGCGGTGTGACCAGTCCAGGCCTTCCTCCCCTTGAAGCCCACAACCTATGTACAAAGAACGCTTCACTATGCCAGTTTTCACAGGGTGATCATCAAAAGCCAGCGGATCACGTCGGCTTAGACATTTTGGCATCGGGCAGTAAGAGGGGAGCAAGCTTCTCAATGACCAATCAATCCAGTAATCTCTGGACCACTTTGTCAGCTTCTACGAGATTGTGATGACTTACACCGGGAACGCCAAGAATAGCATACGCGCGTCGCGTTTTCAATCTACATAAAGTTCAATTATCTAATCAGGAATACAGATAAACAGCATAACGGTTTATCCACTGCTTTACTGAAATGGCCATCCTCATTACAGGCGGAAACGGAAAGACAGGATCTATTCTTGCCAAACTCCTCCACCAAGCCGACGTCCCTTTTCTGATCGCTTCGCGTGCTGGAAAGGCGCCCGAATCTTACAAGGTCGTCGCGTTCAACTGGCTCGATCCAACGACCTTTGAAAATCCTTTCAAGGCGGATCCAACCATCGACAAAATCTACATCGTTGGTCCAGATAACGTATATGATGCCTTACCCCACATAAAGCCTTTCCTTGAATTGGCGGTCTCCAAAGGCGTAAAGAGATTCGTTGCCTTGACATCCACCCAGTCTCAGCCAGGTGATCGTCCCTCGGGAGTAATACATCAAGTTTTGCTGGAGCTTGGAGTGCATTTTACGATCCTCAAGCCCACTTGGTTCATTGGTATGCCAGAGCGCGTTCTCAGCCTGACGAGCTTTGTTCATCTTTTTTGGACAGAAAATTTTGCGACTATGTTCTACATGAGCATCAGGGAGAACGACGAAATCAGCACGACTACAGAAAATGGACGCGTCCCTTTCATCTCCGCTCAAGACATAGCAGAGGCTGGATTCAAGGCATTGACCTCAGAGAAAACCCTTGAGCAAGAATATTTAATTCTAGGCCCTGAACTTCACTCGTATGACGATGTGAGCCTTATTGATTTTTTTGAATGACTGAGTAATTAAATATAAAACCTCAATCTAGGCTGCCAAGCTGCTTTCAACCGTTCTGGGGAGAACCATAACACACAGGAAGATTTCAGTAGACGAGAAAACACAGGCACTCAGCCATTTTCTGGTCCCCGAATACGCAGCATACCTCGCCAACATCGAACATCTAATTGCTGGAGGTTCAGAGGAAAAGTTTACCCATGAAGCCAATGATCGCAAGTTCGTGGGGAAGCGTACTTTGTTAAAATTCTTCCAGGAAAATAAGAAACTGTGGATGAGATGAGATGATGTACTAGCTATCATATCCATGTAGGTGCCCTATAGCTTAAATATGAGTCTCTGTGCCGTGAATATAGTTATCTGGTCATACAACTTGTCTGTCAATCTTGTGCCGAGTTAACCGTTCATCCGTGAGGTCACTAATAAACAACCGCTTGCACCATAAATCTCAATAACTATTAATAACAATCGCTATGTATAGTACGGAATGCTGCGGAATCCGAAATACAACACGCAAAGCGTGCGCAACGCAGTCAGTGTCAAACACTCTTTGTCAAGTCTAACGGTAGATATGGATATAAGAATGAACCTAGACGAAGTGAAGAAAGTATCTACACACATTTACATATCGTCCAAGCACAGCAGACATGACTATACTCGTCACCGGAGGAACAGGAAAAACAGGGTCTATTCTTGCCAAACTGCTTCATCAAGCCGGCATCCCCGTAGTCATTGCTTCCCGCTCAGCCAAAGCAATCGAACCTTTCAAATCGGTCAAGTTCGACTGGTCCGACCCGACAACATTCGAGAACCCTTTCAAGGCCGATTCAAGCATCGACAAGGTCTACGTCGTCAGCCCGGACGGACTGTACGATGTTATTCCTGTCATGAAGCCTTTCCTAGAATACGCTGTCTCCAAAGGCGTGAAGAGGTTCGTTGCGCTGACGGGCTCTCAATTTAATCCTGTCGATGGTCCATCAGGTGCTACGCGTCAATGTGTAGTGAGCCTCGGAGTTGACTATACCATTCTTCGGGCAAGTTGGTTTATGGGTCAGCCATCCTCATTTGCTTTTTGAACACCGACGAGAATGGTTGCCAACTGACGCCCCTTGTTCAGATAACTTTTCCAACGGCTTTGACAGAACCATCAGAGAGAGCAATGAGCTCTGTACATGCGGAGAAGATGGAAAGGTTCCGTTCGTAGCCGCCCAAGACATTGCACAAGCTGCTTTTGACGCGTTAACGGCCGACAAAAGTCCCAATAAAGACCTATACATTGTAGGACCGGAGCTCTTTTCGCATGACGAAGTAATTTAAGCCAGACCTATACCAGTGGTTGCTGCGACTTACATTATCTGCATCAAAGGCTATGCTATTGCTATCTCAAGTCCTGGGAAGAGAAATAAAGCACAAACGAGTTTCGGTCGAGCACCAGAGGAATGTCTATAGTGGCATCATGCCTGCAGATTTCGCGATCTACCTTGCCGGGCTCGAACATATGCTTGCAGTAGGATCAGAAGAGAGAGTTTTCAACGAGACAGATGATAAGAAGGTAGTGGGGAAACACACCTTAATGGAGTACTTTGAAGCAAACAAGAGCGTATGGATGAAGTAGGCTTTAACCCGTCTTCCCAAGTCAATCTGGCATAGGCCCTAGTTATGCATAAATTTTTATGTCACTCAACTAGCAATTAAATATGACGACTTCTCATTCAACTTACAAGCTATTCGTTCGCCTTCTTGGATGATTATAGATCTAAAGCAACTTGGAAACCAATTCTATGATGGCATCAGGTCCCAGAATGGCCATTGAATTTCTAAATCAAGCTTAGGAGCAACGTATGGGGAAAGATCCTATGCAGACCTAACGAACTATTACAAACAAAATAACAGCGCACTATGCACGTCTTCAATCCAGTGAGCCCAGTGAGCACCGCTAAGTTACGCCTATAGGTACGAACTACGGCGACCCCCTCCTCATACGGCCCAACAAGGAAACATTGTTTCTCTTGTTCCTTTTTATACGTCGACACATTCCCCCCTCCTTACCGACAATACTTCCGGGCTGTACTACTATCTTGTTTTATTCTCACCTGTCGAATAGAATAAATACTTATCTCATGTCCACCGTCATGAGCCACAAGTCGATTCTCATAACTGTCAGCGTCACATGGCTCACCGCACACTAGAATAATGCTATATATAAGAAAATGACGGCCGAGGCATCAGAGATCGTTACGCGTCTCCCCAAAGATTATGACAATACTCCTCACAGGCGGAACAGGAAAGACGGGACTCGCTCTTGCGGAGCTCCTACACGAGTCGGGCCACTCGCTTCTTATAACCTCTCGCACTGGCAAAGCTCCAGAGCCTTACAAAGCAGTCAAGTTCGACTGGTTTGATCGAACAACATTTGAAGCACCCTTTCAATCGGATCCCAACATTGACAAGGTGTTTCTAATCGATCCTCCCGCCTTCGATGTATTACCCCACGTGAAGCCATTCATCGACATGGCCATATTCAAAGGAGTGAGGCGATTCGTTGCAGTCACAACAACGCAAACAAATCCTGGAGATACACCACTTGGGAGGGTGCATCAGTACTTACTGGATCTTGGAGTCGATTACGCCGTTCTTAGGCCTACGTGGTTTATTGGTGAGTCGTAGCCGATACGAGACCCGCATTAACTGATAGAAGTGTGGTTTAGAGAACTTCGGGACAGATCTTCAACCGAGTATAAGGGACAATGACGAGATATCTTCATCAGGGGAGGATGGAAAAGTGCCTTTTGTATCGGTTAAAGATATAGCGAGAGCCGCTTTTAATGCTTTGACGGCAAAAGACAGCCTCAACAAGGATATTTTCGTCATTGGGCCCGAACTTTATTCATATGATGAGGCAAGCAAATCGCATGATACACCACTTTATTTTGGAACGATTGGAGGTGCTAATTTGGACAAACTGACAGGTTGCCAAACTGATTTCCTCTGTTGTAGGGCGAGAAATTACGCATAGAAGGAAGTCAGTCCTGCAGCAAGCGGAAGCATTCGAACATTTCCTGAGCCCTGAATACGCCGCTCATCTAGCTCGTGTGGAGAATTTGATTTCGGAAGGAGGAGAGGAAAAATTCTTTTATGAAAGTGAAGACCGCAAATTTGTGGGCAAGCAAACGTTATCGGGCTACATTCAGGATAATCGGGGGCTATGGATGAGGTAAAATTGCGACCGTGATGCTCATCTATAATAAGTAGCCAGTCGAGTTTGAATCAATGTCAACTAAGTACTCATTCAATCTTGTTCTAAGTAGTTCTACGACAGTGCCCGACGGACTTACATAAGACGAAACTGAAAGCTTAGGTGAGATCAGGGTGCTTCTGTTAATCAGCCGATTTGTGGGAGCCTGGTACTTGATTACTTACCACCTGCTGTGCCAGGCCCACGTCCCAGTGCGATCACCGACTGATTCTAGACCTCGAGATATGTACTAATGACTACGTTGGATGGCGTTTTGGAAAGTTCAAAAACTCAAGTTCCGTTTTTATCTTCAGAATGACTGTGCTTCCAGTCGGCTTTGTACCATTATAAATTCCATCACTTTATTTCCTTAAGTTTGTTACGAATACATTTTGATCATGATGATTAAGCGTTGGCCAAGCACGCAAGAAAGACCAGAAATGAACACATCAAATCTCACACTCACTAGTGATAGATCTCAGGTCATCGTTTCGAGAATGAGGCATGGGTCTCCAGTATAAATGATCTAACCTCCAGGATTGCCAAGCTTACTCGTACACCCAAACTACATTTTATCAATGCCCGGACTAACTTCCCCAGCCTCTGTAACCACAACACTCTCCTACTTCACTCTCCCTGAAAACGGAGGGAAAGCATACCAAAAGGTCATCACAGATCCTGCGACTGGCAACCGCAGTTTGGAGAAGAACTGGAACCCCGAGGAAAGGTCTAATGTCGTCATTGAGAACCTGCGCGGTAGAGAGGATACGGTGTCTCTGGATAAAACGGGCTTCCAGTACTTCCAGCACACTTCAAAGCACACATCCTTCGCCAACGACGAAGAGATAAAGGCTGAATATTACCCTGAGAGCGTCGAGCTTATCAAGAAATTGACAGGGGCTACCCGGGTAGAGATATTTGATCACAGTACGTACCTTCCTCATCTCAACATACTCGTCACACACGCCAATCTCACTTAAACTGTGCGAAGCCATCCGCAAGCGCAACCCCGAACAGAAATCAATCAACGGCCCTGTCTCTCAAGTGCACGTCGACCAGTCCTCTCCAGCCTCTATCGCTCGCGTGCATCGACATTTACCAGCCTCTGATGTTTCGAAGCTCCTCGAGAAGCGCTTTCAAATAATCAACCTTTGGCGTCCCATCCACCACCCCGCCCTCGACTGGCCTCTAGCTCTCTGCGATCACAGAAGTGTCGAGGTAGCAGATATTGTTCCTGTGGCTCTCATATTCCCTGACCGTGAGGGAGAAACTCTCGGAGTCAAGTACAACGAAAATCACAAGTGGAAGTATCTTCGCGGGATGACTCCGGACGAAATTGTGTTGATTAAATGGTGAGATGCTTTAACCTTGCACAGTAAGGAGACTGACCAACTTTCCTTTAGTTTTGATTCTATCCAAGATGGAAGTGTCGCAGTATTCACTCCACACACAGGATTCAAGGACCCTTCTACGCCTGATGGAACGGCTCCGAGAGAATCAATCGAACTAAGGTCGCTTGTCTTTTACGATTAGGCTGGATTCTTTTGCCGTTCTTCGTAGTTGTATTTGTGATATAGCGGATGTACCCATGAATTAAAATCGCACTTCAGTATAATTAATTGGATGTGTGTTTTGTCGATCTTAACAATTTTTGTCCGGTTCAGCAGCCAGCTTGAATCTCGAAATATAAAGAACTGCCAGACTTCGATGGTTTGGAGGCGTGTTTCGTGGAGAAGGCATCGCGTGGGTGTCATCATCACCGTGCGTATATGTCACAGAGGCGATTACGACATTTGCTGGGTTTTGTAGTTAGTTGGAAGTTCAATACTTCAAGTTGTTAGTAAGTAGTACGCGTTTCAACGTTAACGTTTACGCGTACGATTTGCTGCTCGGTAGATGCCGATAGCCAATCTATAATATAAAACACAGCTGTTTCTCACGGCCCCAAAAAGGAGAATCAAATTAAGTAAGTCAAGTTACTTAAT
>JANCIO010000403.1:0-25334 GCA_027604855.1 Psilocybe subaeruginosa | reverse complement strand
TGGAGGATGAGTCAATTCCAGCTGGACTCCATATGGAGTCTCCACCTCTAAATGGCTGGGACACCTGCAAAAAAAAAAGATCACTAAACTCCATATGGACTCCATCAACTCCATGCCAGAGTTGGTGGACTCCACATGGAATACCTGGGTGAGGGTAAAGACCTTGCAAATTCTTCATTTTAGACTGTGTAGCAGAGAATAATGAGCTATAAACTTGGGGTAATGTACAGTTTTAGTCTTTGTTATATACTTAAAATATGTTTCCATTCATTTGATATTTTTTTTGCATGTTTACAATTAAAAAAAATCTTATTGTGTTGATTCCAACAGGCCACAAAGAAACTGTCTGGATGTGTTATTTTTATAAAATATTTAATAATAATGGATGAACCAAATAAATACAAACATATATAATATCTCCTGAAAGTTGTGATCCAGGGCTTTCCAGTACATTTTAAATTATGTAATTCCATCAGGATTACATAGTGTTATAGTCAACTTAAGTTCAATTTCAAAAACATCTGGACAGTTTTTTGAGTCACTGTAAATCAATACTGTTATACATACAGAACAAAACTTGTCAAAGTAAACTACATATAGCACTCAAAATTGGATTGGGCTGATATGAGCAAAAAGAACATTGGAGCAGAGCTGTAAAAATGTATGAATATCCAGAACCCCACATTAGGAGCATCTCTACCTGTCTATGAAATCATTCAGACATTGTAGCAACCCATACTATTCTAATTAGTTGGTCAAAAAAATTGAATAAATCCTCATACACTCTTGCATTATGACTTACACTCTGCTACAGTGACAGGGGCTAATTGGCAAGGACCTGGGAAGCTCTACTAAAAACTTGTCCATCCTTGACCCTGTTTTTCCTCTCAAATCCACAGATTTCTAATTGTCAAATCTGCAAAAGTGGACAATCCTCTCAGGATTCTACCCAATAAGGCAGTTTTTCCTTTCCCTGCAGGGTGTGTCACTTCTGACAAGTTTGGTATTTTATGTAGATTTACTTGTATTGAAAAGACCAAAGCAAACAGATAAAAACTGTGAGATTGGGAGGTAAATGTGTAGCGTACAATAATATAAATACTGTACTTATATACTGTAAATACAATTTATACTAGCTAAGTTTACTCTTTAATGGAGAATTCAGTTTATATAAAAATTCTACATATTTGTGGCTGTGTATTCAGCGCATGTGGATCACAGGAATTGAGCTGTTTGATTCCCAGATTCCAACAACTTGTAGAAATTTAAATCATGTCACTTCCAATTTCCTAATTTTTGACACCAAATGTGAATGTTTAATAGAGGAGTAAAGTGAACAATGATATTATGCCTTCTCAAGCTAAAATTGTATCAAATTTCAGCAGATATTGGCTTAAAATCTGTAAACAGCAGGTAAAGGTCAGCCTGCACAGTGCAGCACCCTTAAATCTGCCAAAAACAGAAAAAGCTTTTGCAATTTTGGGGCCTAAAAATAGTGCCTTAAATTCTTTCAGATATTTTTTTTCAATCTTGAGGAATGATATTGACAAAGCTTATATGATATGTGACTTGATCAAAGCTTCTACATGGATATGTGTGTAAAAAGTATATAGTATTGAGTTGTATGTACATCTCCCCTCACAGTTGCAGACTTGAGGGCATTCATGTTGGATCCTGGCCCAAGGCTCAATAGTCTCTAGGCTATGCTCTCCCACTATTCCAAAGAACTTTCCAGAAGACAAGGGTGCCTTTTCTCAAGGTCCAAGTGACAATGATCTTTGTTGAAACCTACCACACCTGGCAATGACAATACTTATTGCACTTTGCAAATTAAATGGTGGTGGTCACATTTCATAACATGTGAGCAATCTTCTGCACCCAACATTCCAAGAAACTATCTCACAAACAACTGGGCCTATAATGATAAAACTTGATGTTCTGAGATTGTCTCAACTATTAGATGTGTGCCCCACTTTAAATTTTTAGATTTGGTAAATATTTCTTATGATCATAAATGTGGTACGTAAGGGTGCATAACACGAACTTTTGAGGCAACAACACATAAAGAATATAGTTCCTGCATACTCTAATAAATGTACCCCAAAAAAAAATGGGCAAATATCCATATTGTGAAAGTTGAATTTGTGAACAGAGTCTGGTTGTCACAGAAACACTGACACTGCACAGCCACATTGCTCCTTATCTGTGACTGGGGCCTCTTATACACAAATTCAAATGAATTTTTACCCTTTTTTTTAATGGAGCACACTTATTAGAGTACATAGGAACTATATTCTGAAAGAATTATATTTTTTTATGTGTTATTGCCTCAAAAGTTCATGTTATGCACCCTTATGTATCACATTTTTGAGCATAGGCAAATATTTACCAAATCTACAAATCTAAAGTGGGGCACACATCTAATAGTTGAGACAATCTCAGAACACCAATTTTTATCATTATAGGCCCAGTGGTTCATGAGATAGTTCTCTCAGAACTTTGGACACAGAAGATTGCTTGCATGTCAAGAAATGTGACCACTGCCATCTAATTTGCAAACTGCAATCAGAATATAAAAGATGATGCCACCAAATGCTGCCAAAGGTTATTCGGTTGTATAAGTACATTGAATACAATGACGTGCTTGGTGAATGGAGGATGTCAGGCAACAACGGAATCCGTGTTTAACATGTACATTGCATAACTCTGAGACAAAGGCTGCCCGTGGCAATTTCTCCATTTTATTTCCTATATTGTCAGAACATGGGGGCAGGCAAGAGAAAGGTTTCAATAAATTGATTTAGAATTGATAACTACTGGTGTTCTTGGGCAGAGCATACACAGAGATTAACCATCTAGGATGCCTATGAAGTCTTCTCAGCAATGGGGAAGTCCTTCCCTGTGACCATCTTGTATCCCATTCGGATGGCGCTTGCGAGCTGGGCATCTTTGGCTTGCTTGATGGCTGATTCATTGGACTGATCACCGGCTTTAAGAACATGTTCTTGAACAAGGTTGATGGCTAGGTGTGGGGTACAAACAGTACATGAAGACAGTAAGGTTTGGTTGGTGAACAATGTTGCTGTGCGGAGTACAGAGTGGTAGTTTAAGTAGTTCAAGTACCTTTGTTGAGATAATCTGTGGAAGTGAGTCATTAAGTCAGAAGTCTGTACATGGGATGAGAGGTGGATGGACAAAGATAGTTGACATATTAAACATGAAAAAGATGGAGGAATAAACCATGAAAGATAAGATGGGCCTTCTGTGAGGAACCCATTGAGCATGAGCCTGGGAAGCAACACGACACAAGCAATAATGTGACTGTATCGTACGGATGGGGACACATTCCAACAATTCACATTCCTATCGCCCTATCGCACGGAAATCATATGCAAATATTTATTTCAATTTCCATGGTACTCAGGTGTTTGATCAAGATAACAAACTGACTGGGCATCAAATTCGTAGGTAGGAAAAAGAAAGACGCCACACACACCAAGACCGACCATAACAGGCAAGGTCATGCACCGCATACCTTGGCTCCCAATTGCCCCCGCTCTTGCCCAACTGGCTCCTAATTTTATTCCTTTCCTCATCCCTCATTCGCAGATAAAGAATATCTCGGCTTCCTTAGTACTAAAATTTCAATTTAGAGTAATGTAGACATTATGTATAAATAGGAGAGGATTCCATTTGGGAATCCTCAGTTGAATACAGGGATATTTTCACCTCGCATCGTCTTGCATCGTCTCGGAGTGAATTCGCACTTGACGATTCTCATCTGTATTCCCTTATTCTGCCCTATTTTCTTACAGTGTAACCTTAGGCCTCGTAGACGGAGTGTACGACCCTCGCACACACCACACTTAATATCTCTTCACTTCCTTCTTCTCTCCTTTCTCGCCTCCTCCGAGGGCACTGTTTATAGCGCCAAAGATGGCACTGGTAGCATTGTTCTGAGCCTTGTTCTCAGTCTTTCCATTCGACTCGGCACCATTGGTGGTCTGAGTCTTGCTCGCGCTCTCGACTTCGTTGACGACCTTCTTCAAAAAATCCACTGCTAAGAGGGAATGTGTACGTGGAGTAGAAGATAAAAAGCGAGTTGATCGATGGGGAGGTGTGAAAGGGCGACAAAAATGTGGAAAATGTTTGTGCAGGAATAAACACCCACGCCTTTATGATGAGCCCTCAGATTTGAAATTGATCGGATCCATGTGAGCCGCTGTGCGAACTGCCATTCAAGTTCAAACTAGTCGTCAACTTGAAGAATATATGCTCATGTCGTTGATTTCAGTGACTTTAAACGGGTTCGGTGCTGCAATATGTTTGTGGACGATGTGGATGATCTATGTAACATTGTTTCTGGATAAGCCTACGTACACGTTACTGAATAGAGAAGAAACCGCCGATTAATGTGAAGTTCTCACAGGGATCTCTGGGTATTGGGAGGTTGTGTGAGCATTGCGCATACAAAAACACATATTTACCGCGAACTAAACTGTCGCCAGAACAGTCCATCCCGAGCAAGGTCGCTACATTAGGAGAAAGAACCTCACTATTATACGAAGAAGGCACTTGGTACACAACCTGGGGATCGCTCTAAAAGTGGCTCTTGGATCGCACTTTACAGGAGTAGCTCTTACACAAAGATTGGCTCTCCCACTAAGATTCCGAGCCTTAGTTTGGTGATGTCTTCAAGTACTCGAAATGACACATAAGTACTTACTTAAAACAGGTCGCTCGCGGAAAGTGTCTGAGCTCGATAATAAATGTGCAGAAATCACGCCATACATAAGGGTTAAATTCAGAGCGGCGCTCTTCTCCAGGGCAATCCCGGTCGGATATCAGCTTTTATTTTGATTCATTGAGGATTATTCATGTGCTTTATACGATGGGGATTCTGACCGTACGGCGCAAGATTCAGACAGCGAGGATCATTCCTTACAGAAGTAGTGTCGTGATATTGACTAATTTTGTTCTTACAACCTTTCATTTCTTCCTTTATGTTCTCGTTGTTTGTTGCACTCAGAAACATTATCAGGGAGAAGTTTCAACCCTGCCAAAGTGGTGGACGACCGCATGAGTGGCGAGAATCTCATCCATGACTCTATTCTTAACGTATTCACATTGTGGATCATCCACGTCCCCGCACCTCTCGCAGCCACTGAGTAAATAGGATTTTTAATACATGCTGCACATGTTTTCTCTAAGTAAGAATGCTATTTTTATGGAGGAGCCGCCATCTCTATTTGGGGATCTCAAACAGGAACAGAGATACAAAAGTTGATCATTTAATAGTGATTTACCTGATAGATCTGACGAACGTTGTATGGCTCATCTAACCACTGTACATGTAGTCGGAACAAATTTTGCGGAGTCAGATTGAGACGTTAATATAGATTCACTCTATGTTTCCCATAACCGAAATCTATGATGGCGAAAGAAACGTTTCATCAAGATTCTGAAATAGTCCCTTTATTGGCGCTCATCTATGTGGGGTTCGTAGCTCCTTATAGAAATAAATAATTGTATACGGGCATTCGCGGAGACAGTAAATCAATTTTGACACCAGGACGCCCGAGTTGTCCATTACCGAGTTGTCCATTAGGCGTCAGGGCGCGCTTGTGTTGGTGAATTGGAATGACTGGATACATGAGTAGTCATTAGAGATGTAAGAATATCTGGACTTTTACGGAATTGAAGAATAAATTACAAAATATTTGGATTATTCTTGGAGGTAGCATTCAGGTATAAAAACCCTCGAGAATCACCGTTACTTCCCATCTTCCAAGCAACACAAAGCCTGACAAGAAACCACAACAACTATAATGCAATTCATCACAGTCGCCGCTCTCACCATCTGCGCTGTAGCCAGCCACGCAATGGGTGCCCTCGTCGCATTCAACGTAGCACCCTTGGGTACATGTAAGCTCTCTCCAACTCCATCACCTTTTTCCTTCTTACTCTAACGCTATGATCTTTCATTCACAGCCTGCGGAGATGGAACCACAATCTCCTGTAATCTTAGCCCAGGTCAATCCTGCAAAGGCAACTTCAACCCCAAGCAAGCCTCCGTCGTCGTCACCCACGCTCTGGGTAACTGCCATGTTAGTTTGTACCCTCAGAATAACCAACAGGGAGGGGTCATCCAAAGGCTCGACACTGACACGACTGGGACATGCGTCTTCACCTCCGTCGCGGAGTACCAAAGCTACGGGATCTTCTGTTGAAGGATCGGAAGTCGTGTATTTGAACTAGGAAGTCGGTAAATGTGAAGGATGGAGTGTATATCTTCTAGTACTATTTTTGAGCGATTAGTTAGAGAGAAACACCCCACCTCCTAGAAGTAGTCCTTGTCAATATCAGGCTCACCGGCTACAATCTTTTCTTTGAAACAGTGAATAATGCCCAGTTAGTATTCATATATTTCATGTGTTAAATTAAGCCTATAAGTTATCACAAACTCAGCTGTGAAGAGACCTGAAGAAATTCCACATGATGTGTGCATAAGTCACCAGTTCATCATGTTATAGACGCCTTCTGAACCGTACAGATATGACTGGTCAAATGAAGCCTTTTCCTTGTGTTTGAGATTTCAAATACCATAACCCTATCAGCTCGTGTCTGGAAAGGCTCGCAGAATGATCGTCGAGCAGCCACGCAGTATAGCGTTGCTGGCAAGTGCATTCTTCTTAACTACGAAAGCGCGCTAGCACATAAACCGTGCACAGCCGCTGATACTATCTATAGTATCTAATATAATCTCACGTTCTGGCAGCTCACACCAGACTAGTATACGGCGAGAGTCTCTTCGACTAAAGACCGGCCTAAGTAATGTGGCACAGCCACGTGGCATATAACCTTGGTGTTCACCAGATTCAACAATGGCGCACAAACTGCGGAATCAACGGGGAAATCCGGGTCACTTTATACATTCTACTGTATAGACAGACATAAAATTCTTTTCTTTGTAGAATATTGCTCATAAACATAGACGCAGTGAATGTAATGCATGTATCACTGAGAGTAACCGGAGTCTGCGTTGATTTTATAGTACTCTTCGATAATATCAGTCTTATTCTTGCCTCGTGGGGTGACTTTGCACTTAAAAGGCTTAGGACTGAAAATTATGCCCTGTAACTTGATTCAGAGTTGCGATGGGCAAGTAAGAAAGATATGTACTGACATCAACATATTCCTCATCCATACTCCAGGCTATGAGTTGGGAAATCGACAGCTTTGAAACGTCTAAGGGAGCAAAATCAAATGCCCAAAGAAGGCGCATGACAGTAAGACTCTACAATTCGAGGTTATGACACAAGAGTGAAGGCCAATGACAAGGAATCATACCAAATTAGTATTGGCGAGGTGTATTCCTGGACAGATCCGCTGAAAAAATTGAACAGTGTCAGCTCTTAATTCAACAGTAGTTAAAAAAGTCATTTTTTTACATTTCCGCTTCCAAATTGAAGTGTAGGGCGGATAGTATAGCCTTTGTCAATCCCAGGAATTGTTCCGTCAGGGGTCAACAGGTAGCGTTCGGGCCAAAATTCGTCCGGGCGTTCAAAAAGATCTTTGCATAGGTTGTCAAAATTGTCAATATGCACGTACTTGAAGAAACAATGCATACTTGGATTGTGGAATATCCCCCCTTCAAGTGTTATGAGCCGAACATAACTTGAATATTCTGTCAACAGGACTTACATATATTAAGGAGAATTGGGGCACCCTTAGGAATGGTATATCCTCGATACTAAAGTTCCGTGAGCAAAGACGAAGATGTAACAGACGCGCTCTGAGTCACTCACATTACAATCATTGATTGCTGCATGCGGAGCACCAAGGGGTACAACGGGCCTCATACGGTGCGTCTGTTACGATGATTGGTCAACATTTTAACAGAGAGCACTCAATCAAGTTTTGTCAAACCTCGTTTATCATTGCTTGAATGTACGGAAGATCTTGGATATCGCTGTAAACCGGAAGTCTCGAGTCTCCTATCACACTATCAATCTCGGCTTGAGCCTTTCCCATAATGGCCGGATTCTTGATGAGGCAGAGGACCAAAGATTGTATAAACGACGATGTGGTGTCTGCCCCTGCATCCAAAAGAATTCCGCCAGTGTAACTATCGAGTTTGAAACGGCTAAGTGACAACCAAGCACAATTCATAGATGGAACCTACCCAATCATTTCACGACTTAATTTAAGGTCTGTTTGTCGATCTAGAATTTGTTGTATAAAAGTCTTGCTCCCAGACCCGCTGTCATCCTTATTCTCGGCGTACTCAAGAAGTGAAAAGTAAAGCGCTCGCTGTAGCCTCCGTGTCTCCCGCCAAAGTTGCTTCCAAGGTGCCCATCGCTCGGGAACATACTTGAGAATCGGAACAAGGTCGACAGGAGCGGCCGCAGGCGATATCGTACTCGAAAAATGTCGCATGTAGTCACGGAATAACGTGGCATCTGGTGAATCGTATCTTGGTGTAGGCTTTCCGAATACCACAGATGTTATAAAGGATAGAGTAGTGCGAGATGCATGGAAATAAATCTCCTATAGTAGTGACATCGACGTCATAGAGGCGATAAATGTACTGAAGGTGGATCTGTACCTCAGGATCACGTAAAATATCATACAACAGCTGCGTGGTTTCTGCTTCAGCGACAGGAAGGTGTGCCTGCACAGCTTGCGGAGTCAGCAACGGCTGGATCGCCTTACGACCCATTCGCCAGAGGAGACTATCTTTACGGAGCTCAGTTTCAAGTGACCCCGCGTTGAAGCCAAGGATATATTTACCATCCTTCGCTAAAGAGAAGTAATTGTTGCCAGTGACGACATCCACGGCGTATAGGGAAGGTCGAGACGCTGTCTCGCTTGCGCGATCATCGAGGAGCTCCTTCGCAATGGCCATATCTGACACTACAATGATGGTTCCGTTTGCAACTTTGAGCTACGTCAACTACATCAGCTTCGTTACCCTGCTTGGTTCGACAAAGAAAGCACATACTGACATAATTCCGCCATATACTGTGGCCCATTCAGAGAATCTGGTTCATCGCATGATGATGAGCTTGATAAGGTCAAGGCAAAGAAAGGAATGGCGGGACAAACTTAATGAATGTAAATTGGAACGGTAGTAGATGTATGTTCCCCAGAATCGGGAATGTTGGAAGGCCCGGTGGTAATGTTTTGTCTCGCCGACCAATACGTATCAGCTTGAAAGTCAACCAGGCAACGCTTACAATAAGCAGTGAGATGAGTCCAGGATGCATTGCAGGAGGAGTCGACTGGTGGTGCTAGCGTGATATGGGGGGACTGGCTCCAACCAAGGAGTCAAGACTTTAGTTGAATGAATATAAGCTAGGCACGCCAATTTGACAGCGATAACTATCACACCAAAATGGCGGTATGAATTGGAACAACAATGTACAAACTGTGGTGAGCAGATTAAAAATACTTCACAGATACTCACACATTGTCAAATAGATCTGTCGGCTGACATACATAACTGATTGCAGAGATAAGCCTATAAGCCTAAACTGCAACTGCCTTTCTTCCTCCATCCATAACATCTTCTCAAGCCCGGCGGTAAAGCAAATCGCCGTTTCATCTTTGACAAGAATGACTGGCAAGGCTCTTTGTCGGTGTGGATTGTTTATACTTGATCATTATCATTGTCTTTTGGACTAACAGCAGGACTGTTTTTAGCTCTGCGATGCCAACGTACATCGCATCGATCATCTAGGAGTAGATGGCTCACCTTGACTTCACTTGTTTCGTCAGAGTGCATAGTTTTCCCTTGCCTTTTCCGACTGGAGGAAAAGGGATAGGTTCTCGGATTAACGCAGACCTATGGTGTCCGTTGATGTCCAGCTTGTGCTCGTTGCTTGCCTTGTTGGGTTCGACCGGTATAATCGTCAATTCCCCCACTTCCGCCACCCAGTCATGTCTTTAATTCTTTCTCGTAAACATCAATTCAAAACCTACTTCCGACTATTGTTTCTACTGAGAGTATGTTCAGGCTCATACGGGTTAGATTCAGAGCGCCACTCTTCTCCAGGGCGTTCTTGGGTGACTGTCGGTTTCTATTTTGATTTTGGGTGATTATTCATGTGCTTTCTACCACAGGAATTCCGACCGTATGGCGCAAGATTCAGATAGCGAGGAGCATAACAATATCCTTTCTCAAATGGGCAGGAAAGGTGGACAATACTTAGGAGGGCTGTATCGCTAAAAGGCTGTCGACAATGTCAATGAGATCGTCTGATCCTATAGCACGTTCCGTGTTAGCTTATGGCCAGGTGGCTGTGTAGAATTTCCATGCAAAGGGGGAGAAATCAAAAGCACCGGGACCGAAACGACTATACTCGAGTAAAGCTCCCTTGTGAGGAAGATCTTCTGATGGGGTGCAGACATTCTTCCGTGCGAAGTGCGGTTTGTTCGGATGTGGATGACAATAGATGCCCAGGTTCTGGGAAGCCAAGCTTGAGGGAAGAAAAGGAAAAGAACTGCGGCGTGGGTATGGACTCGTGAGTGTATATCTTGGTCATTACGCGCACAGACCCACAGGCCCACATTATAAATGCTACCCCGGCCGCCCTCATGTTGGGATTAGACCATTTTGGATCTTGATGGAAGCCCCAGCGCGGTATTCATGGCTTGGTGATGTTCGGCTTATTGTGCGTAACTGGGCATACGGAGGCAGAAATGCTTTACTATTTAATCCGACTGGTGCTTCACACCGCACAGTCAAGAACTTGAAGGAGAGTTGGATATTTAACATATCAGTGCTCAAACGCGAGTCATCCTGCGTCGCAGTGGGATGTTTCTTCGACTGTTGCTGCTGCTGCTGCTTACTCACTGCTCACTGATTTTGGCATGCTGACGCTATGCTTCGTTGGGTACGCGTACGAGTAGAATGTCGGGAGTCGGGACAGGGTCTGCCTGCTCGCTCCGAGATATCTCATTATGATGCGCTCCTGGAGTCAAATACCACAGAACACTACCCATAACTCAGTCGTAAAGGTGGGATAGTGCGCAATTAGCATTTACTCTCCCACTAGCACTGGACCGCCGCCGACGGATGTCTGTATGGACGCTAGGTCGACCGGGGCGTCTAACAGCGATATGGACGACATTCGACCGTTAAAATCAAGTGAGAATTTGCTGGGCGGAACCTTGGATGCACACCGTGCCGTGCCGTGCCATGCCACGCTGCGCTTTGTCGAGTCAGAAAAATCAATGGTCTGACCACAGTTTAATTTGCACGTGCAATGTCGTTACCGTTTGATGTTTTTCTTTCAGTGATCAAGCAAGCAAGCATTGCGGTCGCAGTCGCAGTCGCAGTTGCAGTCTCGGACTTAGACCCAGTTGAAGTTGAAGAATGAGAATCGGAAAGCGAGCTACGCTGCAGCTCGCCACGCCATGCGCTGTGTCATTTTAACGTTACGTGTGCTTGTGCGACGCTCCCGCTTCCTCGACAGCTGGCGACACACTTTCTGTTTCTGTTTCTGTTTATAAGACCGAGACTGAGACCGAGACTGAGACCAAGACTGACTGAAATGCATTATGATCATGATAGGAGACGAGGTTGGAGGTTGGAGGGCGGCGGGGATGAATCGCACGGGCGTATGTACATGTCTGTGCATTACTGTAAAGAGAAGGTGGGGTGCGGCATATCGCCTGCCAGCGGGCTCCGAGTCGTGCGCGTGCACACCAGGCAAGACAAATAGATGCAGATGCAGAGCAGGGCGTGTCTGTGTGTCTGGATGGCCGCACTCGACCGAGAGCGGGCAATTCATGTGGTAGTCGATTCTAGTTAATTAATTAATCGATGGTCGTAAAACGCATTCACCGGGTTGACTCTGGGCGCTCAGTGCTAAGCTGAAATGCGATGCGATGCTCCATTTCAAGACACCGAAACATACTCAACACATGCGCAAAGCGGCCATGTCGATCGATATCTATTCACGGGCCAAAATCTCTGCTTTCATTGTGAAATGTGAAAAGCGGGGAGGGGCGACGGTGGATGTGGATATAGGTATGGACGTAGGGGTGTTGGGCATGTGGATATATCGCGCATGAAATGAGGCATGGCATTTGCATTTGTTCGTGTTTGAGTTTGAATGTGGACTTGAGCTCGAGATCGGGCCCGATCAAGCGCCTGCAGCTTGCAGCGATTATAGCATGAATAAGGAGGGAGGAGGCCGGAAGTGGGTGAACAGGCGCCCAGGCGCCCAGGCAGAGACAGAGTCGAAGTTCAATGGAATTAGAGTGTACCGCGGAAGGAAAGAAATGCTGGGCGTTGGGCGTTGAATGCTAAGCCAAGTTAGGATGTCATATCCCTTTCTGTTCTCTACAGCACCCTCGATTGTAGGGTGTAGGCAACGCAGAGAGTAGAGAGGAGTGCGTGGCAGTGGCCGGATGCGGATGCGGATGCGTTGGACATACATATGGGTAGAGCGGAGTACCATGAAATGGGCGTGGCGTCTGTTTTGCTTTTGCGCCGGCTTGAGCTTGGGGTATGAGTGCGCAGTGGACGGTGAGAGGGGGGATGGGCGCTACGCACCAGATGCGATGCGATGCCTTGATAAAGATAGAATCTGGATCCATGGCTGCGCAATGTTCGCAAGCTACTACGCGCGGCACACACACCCACTACGCACACTACAAACACATATATGCTATACCCCCTTTTCTCCAAGTCAGAGCGTAGAAGGTGGGAGTGCATGTACATGTGAATGTGGCTGGATGTGGGTGCGTTCGACATGTGGATAGATATCGTATGAGATAAGGAGAAGGAATTTTGCTTGGGTTTGAGCTTGGGCTCTGTGATAAGGGATGGAAGGGGGAAATCAAGAAATGAGGGAGGTAGAGGTCTGGAAGGGTATTCAACGGAGATAGAATGTAATTTGTGAAGGACGTAGTTGCTGGCGGATGATCGATGATCAATATGAGGAAGCATTAGAGACAAGACATACAGATAGAAGTATCAACAGGACTAGTTGCGCTGTAGCAGTGACGGCGTATATGAGAGTTGGCATGGCAGTTTTCGAGCGATGACGAGAGGGACATTCGGCAGAATCAAGCTGGACTTGAACGGCACAAGCGTGGATCGAACACAAGTACGCCAATACCGATAGATTGACATAGATAGGCAGACACATAGCGCAGACGAAATGACAAATAGAAGGGACGAATAGCGCAGTCTGCGTAGATGGGAGGCGGGGAGAATGAACCGCCACAGATCGACGGGTCGGGGCCGTAACACCGCGTGACTAAAAAAAAATAGAATGCACAGGAAGGATTACGTAAATGCTCGGGGTCGATGATGATTTCAGATTCACAAAACAGCAACCAACCAAATCTCTCTCTTCCATCTTCAAACATCATCATCTGTTCTCCTTTACTCCTCCATTATACTCTTCAGAAAGGCATAAGAACGAATGGCGACGAAAGAAACTCTGCATCGTACGTGTCATGGTTTGCTGGCACCGTGTTGAGAAGACTGACGTCGTGCAGTGACCCCGGAGCTGAAGCATATGACATCGAACAGCGCGCTCGTCTCGCCGCGCAGAACATCCCAGCACCTGCGCACAACCGACCCCCGCCTGGGATCTCGCAGCCCCAGCTCCATCCCCTCGTCTCCCACATCCATGTACGTCACATCCCCCCTGACCCACTACACTACTCCAACTAACACACCCACCCCACCCAACCCACAGACACTCCTCTTCCTCCGCGATATTCGAGCGCGACATCGAGCCCCTCGTGCCCCCGTCCCCGCCGTCCTCATCGCATCACCACCACAACCACCACCACCACCCGCCCAACCCGCACCGCATCCCGCGCGCCAAAGGCACCGAGACCCTCGAGCAGTCCGTCCCCTCCGTGCTCGACAGCGCCGCCGCCGTGCTCAGCACGCTCGACGCCTCGTCCGCCTTCCCCGCGTCCTCCAACTCAACTTCCGAATCGCATTTTCATGACGGCCTCACGCTGTTTGCGGACCAGGTGTCCGTCGTCGCGCCGGCGTCGATGTCGCTCTTCGGGGGCGGGGGCAGCGGGAGCGGGTTCGCCAGCCCGATAGGCAGCTTCAGGAGCCGCAGCCCGAGCCCGCTGGGCAGCCGCATCGCCATCGCCAGCCCGACCTCGGTGCTCGGGCTGCAGAACATGGGCGGTGCGGGTGCGGGTGCGGGTGCGCTCGGGGGCAGTAGCAGCATCCCCCCTGTACCTGTTACCCCGCTTTCTGTCGCCGCGTCGCCATCGCAGCCGGGGGCGGGATCGCTATCAGGATCAGGATCGGCGTCCCCACCGAGGCCGCAGCCGCAATCTGCGGACACGTCGGCCACGATCACGCGTGTGTCGTCGACGGCCTCGCCTGATGCTGATGCTACCAACACCAACCCCAGCACCGCGGCGCCATCGATCAAGGTTGCTGCCCTAGACGATCTGCCATCGTTATCATCGTTTTCATCGCCATCGCCTGGGCTGATCCCGCTGCAGCCCTCCACATCGACATCATCGACGACGTCGCCGAGCATCATCGCGTCCACTACGTCGTCCCCGTCGTCGCCGTACACGCCTCTTCCGTTGCCTGTATCACCCCTGTCCCCCCTATCGCCTATATCGCCCCTCTCCCCGCCCACCTCCGCCCAATCGCAACCTCTCTCCGCCGCCTCCGCCTCCGCTTCCTCGCACCCCCCGTCCCCACTCCATATCGCCAAGAAACGCCTCTCGTTCATGTCGTACGCGGATCTGT
This sequence comes from Psilocybe subaeruginosa, assembly GCA_027604855.1. Taxonomy (NCBI): domain Eukaryota; kingdom Fungi; phylum Basidiomycota; class Agaricomycetes; order Agaricales; family Agrocybaceae; genus Psilocybe; species Psilocybe subaeruginosa. The sequence goes on along the minus strand of JANCIO010000403.1, from coordinate 10,579 downwards.
TGAGCGCGACGCCCGCGGCGACGCAGAGCCTCGTGTCGCTGACGAGCGGCGCGAGTTTGGTGGAGCCGCCGCCGCATATTCCCGGGGTGAGCGGGCTGAATGTGATCAGTGCGCTGAGTGGGGGGGTCGGGGTTGGGGCGGAACAACATGCCAATGCGAATCAGAACCAGAACCAGAACCAGAACGCGAGCGCGAGCGCGGCGCCGAGCATCATCAACATCCCCCTGTTCTCCGCGCCCGCGTCGCACTCGCCCTCCGCGTCCCTGTCTCTGCCCCTCCCGCTCCCGCTCCCGCAAAGTCTGGGCGCGACACTGGGGCCGCAGGGCGGGCTGACGCATGCGGGGAAGCGGGACAGTATCGCGATGCTGGATAATGTGGGCGGTGGCGAGTGGGAGCGCGCGGGGCTCGGGCGCGGGTTGGAGGAGCGGTTGGAGCGGTTGGAGAGGGTGGAGGGTGTTTGAGGTTGAGTAGATTCTTATTGGGATCAGGATCAGGATTTTTCTCCCTGTTTTTCTCGCCTCCGCTTTCGAGTTTTGTTCGTGGATTTCACTTCCTTTCCCTGCTTGTTTTGGAGGTTTTATGGTGGTCCTCGTGTCTTCCTCGACATTTTCCACCCTTCTTACCGGCCTTGATTCCCCCCTTCATGTTCCGATACATCACTTCTCGATTCTCACTTCTCACTTCTCACTTCTCACTTCTCACTTCTCAATTTCCACTTCTTCCAGGGTTACCATTCAGAGATACAAGATGATCAAGTTTAAACGAATCATACCACCGCCACACAAGTTTCTGCTTTGTTATTTAAAAATGAAACGATATGTTATATTACGTTACAGTTACGTTACGCGTTTATCTTATCTTCGCCTTATCCTAATCTTTCTTTCTTGCTTTCTCCTTTAAGCACGTTTCTCATCCCATTTTATGCTTTCCTTTTCCTTTTTTGCATTACGAGTACCTTGGCGGTTTATTTACAGGATTTGTTTTTGTGGACGTTGGTATCAATCGAGATTCGAAATCAATTTGGATTCAAATGTTCGTCGTGTCCTTGAACTCGAACTCGAACTCGAACTCGAATGGGTGGGTGGGCGAGCACATTTGACGTGGGTGCGGGCGCTTAGAGTATGTCTGGGTCGGGGGAATGGAATGTACGCATTTCTTCAATATATGTTATGTATTTATATCGTTTTCAGGCTCCGATATTTCTACGCCGTCTGAGGATGCATGCATGCGTAAGGCCATACGATGGAAGGAACACTGGGTGAAAAGGCTGTTCAAAGTGTATTTCTGAAGCAAGAAAAAAGGAAAAAGGAAAGAAACGAGAGACGTGGGCATGGAGATCACGATTGGCTGTTTATGTCATTCTATCGGTATTGGCGTACTTGTGCTCGATCACGCTTGTGACGTTCTAGTCCAGCTCGATTCTGCCATATGTCTGTCTCTCTCGCCATCTCACGAAGATCGCTCTCAAACTGCCATGCCAGCTCTCATATACGCTGCTACTGCTACTAGTCTTGTTGATGCTTCCATCTGTAAGTATGTCTTGTCTCCAATGCTTCCTCTTATCAGTTCATTCATCATCTATGATCCATCAACCCTTCTTGGAAGTCCGCCAGCAACTGCGTCCCTCACAATTACATTCCACCTCGGTTGAATACCCTTCCAGACCTCTACCTCTACCTCCCTCTCCTTCATATCTCGATCTCCCCCTTCCATCTTCGATCACAACCACCGCTCACTCCACACTCATACCTCACGCTCAAGCACATGCCCGCGCACAAGCAAAACGGCAGCCCCGCCCATTTCATGCCTCTCCTATCTATCCATATGTATATCTAACGCATCTTCATCGGCTTACATTAGCGCTCGTGCTCAACGTTCGCCTTCTCCCACAACCACAACTACTCGGAGCATGCTGGTGGCGCTAGCGGACAGATGTCTTGTCCTCGTTTCTTGCACACTCGATCTACATGTCCAACGCACCTACGTCCATACCCATATCCACATCCACCCACCGTCGCCTCTCTCGATTTGTTACTTGTCATTTTTCACTTGTCACAATGAAAAGCAGAGAAGGTGACCAGTGGATAGATACAGATCGACATGGCAGCTTGGCGCATGTGTTGAGTAAGTTGCTGTGTCTTAAAACGAGGCATCGCATCACATCGCAGCTTAGAACTCAGCTCCCAGCCCAGTCAACCCAGCCGATGCATTTTACGACCATCGATTAATCAATTAGAATCAAATGCTACATGAATTTCCCGCTCTCGATTGCGAGCAGCTATCCATCCATCCTCTCTTCTGCATCTACATCCCTCTCCCTCGTCTCCTTTTCTTAAACTCGGAGCCTAGGCGATATGATATACTACGCACACCCCACCTTATCTTTACATTAATGCACATACACCCGCCCGATTCATCCCTGCCCACCCCCGCTCTTCTCCTATCATGATGCTGCATTTCAGTCAGTCTTGGTCCCAGTCCCGGTCTCATAAACAGAAACAGAATGTGTCGCTCAGCCGTAGAGAAAGCGGAAGCGTCGCACATGCACATGTCACATTAAAAAGACACAGGGCATGGCAGGCTGCAGCGTAGCTCGCTTTCCCATTTTCCCATTCCTATTCTCACTACTTCGAATTCGACTCCGACTTTGACTCCGACTTTGACTTCGACTTCGACGGGTCCGGGACTGGGATGCTTGGTTGCTTAATCACTGAAAGAAATTGATCAAACGGTAACGACATTGCGCGTGCATATGTGCGTGTCTGAATCACAGAAGCGAAGCTTTGCACTGCCGCTGCGCATGAGCATGGGCATGGGCACTGACCAGACCGTTCATTTGATTTGCTGACTCGATAAAGCGCAACGCGGCGTGGCATGGCACGGTGTGCATCCAAGTCTCAGCTCAGCAAATTCCCACTTGATTTAAATCGTCGAATATCGTCCATATCTCTGTTAGGCGCCCCGGTCGACTTAGGGTCCATAGAGTCATCCGTCATCGTCGGTCCAGTGCTAGTGGGAGAGTAAATGCGAATTGCGCACTATCCCACCTTTACGACTGAATTATGTGTAGTGTTCTGTGGTATTTGACTCCATTAGTGCATCATAATGAGATATCTTTGAGCGAGCAAGCAGACCCTGTCCCAACTCTCTATATTTTACTCGTACTCGTACACAACGAAGCATGGCGTCAGCATACCAAAAACAATGAGAAGTGATTAAGCAGCAGCGACAACGGTCAAAGAAACATCTCACAACGCAGGATAATTCGTGTTTGATTACAATTACTGATATTTTAAACTATTCTCTAAGTTCTTTAATTGATTGGACGGTTTGAAGCACGATTCTGAGACGGACTAAATAGTAAAGCATTTTTGCTGTTTGTGTGCCCAATTGTGCACAATAGGACGAACATCTCCAAGTCATAAATACCACGTTAAGGCTTCCATCGAGATCCAAATGGTCTGTTCCCAAAACGACGGCGGCCGGGGTAGCATTTATAATGTGGGTCTGTGGGTGTAATGGCCAAGATATAAACTCGCGAGTCCATACCCACACCACAGTTCTTTTCCTTTCTTCCATCAAGCTTAGCTTCCCATAACCTGGGCATCTATTGTCATCTACGTATAATACATCATCCGTCCACATCCGAACAAAACGCACCACAGAATGTCTGCACCCAATCAGAAGATCTTCTTCACAAGGGAGCTTTACTCGAGTATAGTAGTTTCGGTCTCGGTCCGTTGTGAGGTTGATTTCTCCCCCTTTGCGTCGCTATTCTACAAAGCCGTCTAGCCATAAGCTAAGAAGGATTTTGCTATAGGATTAGACGATCTGCTGGAAATTATCAACAGCGTCTTACCAATACAGCCCTCCGAATTATTGTCCGCCTTTCCTGCCGACTTGAGGGAGATGTTGTTCGAAAATCAGCCATAATAATATCATCTCTCGACACTATACCAACGGAGACGTTAGATTTCTCGCTAATCTCTTCCATATTCATGAACACCACCATCCCTAGACTACACGTGAGCACTCCTGCATCGTGTTCGCTATCTGCTGCGTCTCAGTCGGGCTACTGCCAGCCTCCCCACAGTCTATCAAGCAGTGATATCTTGAGCACCAGTGAAGGGAATTCATCTGCATCCATGGATTCGGAAGCTTTTAATGATTCTGAAGTATACCAAATATTCAATCATTCTGATGTTCTTGCATCGCCAAATTTGCCCGATCCGTCTGTTTCGAACTCAGAGTTTCATTTGCATACGATGTCTGGTCTCTCTCCAATGAACCTTGAAAGCCCAGCATGGGAAGGAACATCGGTTAAACATGATCCATTATACAGGAGAACACCATCTGTCCAGGAATGGATGAAGATATATGGTGATTTTATGTCAAAAACTTCCTCCTGATAATGTATGGGATCACAATAAACAACAAGAATATAAAGGAAGAAAAGAAGATTGTAAGAATGAAATTGGTCAATACACCAGCACCACTTCTGTACGGAATGCTCCTCGCTATCAGAATGTTGCGCCATATGGTCGGAATCTCCGTGGTAGAATGCTCATGAATAATCCCCCAAAATCTCAATATAAGCCGATATCCGACCAAGATCGCCCTGGAGAAGAGTGGCTCTCTGAATCTAACCTGTATGAGCCGTGCACAGTGAATGCTACCTTTGCCTGCACATGTGTTTGTTGTTTTCTTTCATTGATCAAGCACGTATCCCAGTCCTGGACTCAGTCCGAGTTGAAGTCGTCAGAATGGGGATGGGACAGCGAGCTACGCTGGGTGTGCAAAACTGGAGCGTGCAAGGGGCGTGTGTATCTGTGGATGGGCGTGCAGTATCCGAAAATGCTGCTGCCAGGGCGTGCATGTACATGCGACAGTGTGCTGTAGGGTAGGTGGGCGCTAGAGTACCCCTGGGAAAGCGAACTAGTGCACTACATTCACTACGTCTACGTTTATGAGTAATATTCTGCAAAGAACATAATTTCATGTGTGTCTATAGAGTAGAATAGGTCTGTATAAAGTGACCCTGATTATCCCCCATTGATTCTGCAGTTGTTCATCATTGTTCAGTCCGGTGAACACCAAGGGGTTATGTGCTATGTGGCGGCTTTGCCGAATTATGCGCCTGTTCTGGTCGGCCCCTTTCTCTCATGTTTTTACACCGCCATAAGGGTCTGGCATTCAGATTTAAAACCTTTTCATAATTCTTAGATATACACAATGGCCATTCTCCAGTTGACGCCATATCCTGTGCTGCTCGCTGCATGAAATCGGGGGGCTTTACTGTTTAAAACTGCTTCTTCAAGACAGATTGTGCAATCGGCTTTAACTCTGATTCATGAGCTGAAGAAGATACTGGCATGTACAATCCATTTCGACCTCGAACTCATAGAACCTCTGCTGTAGCTTTTTCTTGTGAATTATTTAAGCAACATGTAGATTCCTGGAAACACATTCTAGACGTACCATTCATTGGCTTTTGGTGTTTCTATGACCGGCTTTACATCGTCGGTTAAGGGAATATGCTTTACTAGATGCCCTACAATTAATAGAACATTAATGGTCCTTCAAGTGTGACATTATGACACTTCACAAACCCTCAGAGTTCGCGATATAAATAGGAGGTTTATTCTCTATTGACTTAGGTCGGTCTTTAGTCGAAGAGGAGTTTCGCTGTAGTAGCGAGCTCTGTCCCATCTTGGACAAGCTATTATATCACCGGCTTTGCGCGATTTATGTGCCGGTGCGCTTCCGTAGTGAAGAAAAAGAACACAACTTTCCCGCAACCCTATACTGCGTGTCTGCTCGACGATTATTCTGCCAACCTTTCCAGACACAAGCTCATAGGGTAGGCCAGATAGGCTTACTCCACCGCCCATCTCCAAAATAGGTATAAATATGCTTAACCAATCGAATTGTATCCCATTTTGAATCTCAAACACAATGAAACGGCTTCAATCAGTCAGTTATATCTGTACGGTTCAGAAGGTGGCTATATAACATGATATACTTGTGATTTATGAACACATCATGTCGAGTCTCTTCTGGTTTCTTCCTAGCTGAGCTGGTTATAACATATAGGTTTAATCCAACCCATGAAATATCTGACTATTAAACAGGCGCTATTTGCTGTTTCAAAGAAAATATTGCAGGCGGTGAGCCTGATATTGACAAAGATTACTTCTAGGAGGTGGGGTGTTGCTTTCTAACAAATACCAGATATGCACTCCATCCTTCAAATATATCAACTTTCTAGTTCCAATATACCACTTCCGATCCTTCAACAGAAGATCCCGTAGCTTTGGTACTCCGCGACGGAGGTGGAGATGCATGTTATAGTCGTATCAGTGTCCAGCCTTTGGAGGACCCCACCCTCTTGGTCGTTCTTAGGATATAAGCTAACGTGGCAGTCACTCAGAGCGTGGGTGACGATGATGGAGGCTTGCTTAGGGGTGAAATTTCCTTTGCATGATTGACCTGGGCTGAGGTTACAGGAGATTGTAGTTCCATCTCCGCAGGCTGTGGGTGAAAGATCATAGCGTTAGAGTAAGAAGGAAAAAGGTGATGGACTTGGGGAGAGCTTACATGTACCCAAGGGTGCGACGTTGAATGCAACAAGGGCACCAATCGCCTGGCTAGCTACAGCGCAGATGGTGAGGGCGGCGACTACGATGAACTGCATTATAGTGCTTGTGGTTTCTTGTCAAGTTTTGTGTGGCTCGAAAGATGGGAAGTAAAGGTGATTCTCGAGGGTTTTTATACCTGAATGCTACCTACAAGAATAATTTAAACATTTGGTAATTTATTCTTCGACTTCGTACGAGTCCAGATATTCTTCGGTGGATTCACATCTCCAATCGGGCGCCCTGGTCTCAAAATTGACTGTCTGTCTCTGTAAATACATACCAGTGCACAATAATTGCTATAAGGAGCTAAGAACCTCTTATAGATGAGTGCCAATAAAAGGAATATTATTCCAGAATTTTGGTAAAACATTCCTTTCGCTTTAATTTCGGTTATAAAAATAGAGTGAATCTATATTCGCATCTCAATCTGAGGCCGCAAAATTTTCTTCAGACTGCATGCACAATGGTCAGATGAGCCAAACAACGTTCGTCAGATCTGTCAGGTAACCCATCATTAAATGATCGACTTTTGTACCTTTGTTCATGTTCGAGATCCCCGAATAGACATGGCGTGTCCCTGTGCGAGATCCCCGAAAAGAAAGGGCGGCTCCTCCGTAGAAATAGCATTCCTACTTAGGGAATATGTGCAGCATACATTAATAATCCTACTCATTCCGCAGCTGCGAGAGGTGCGGAAAGGTGCACGATCCACAACGTAAATTAGTTAATAATAGATATGGATGAGGTTCTCACCATTCATGCGATCTTCCATCACTTTGGCGGGGTGAAATGGTATCCAACAATGGAAGGAGATGGACTATGTTAGTTTGAATCACTCCCGTCGGACTCTATTGGCATACGGTCCAAATTCGGTCGGGCCTACAGTCAACCGCCAAAATTTGACACTATTTTTTCACATTTCTGGCTTTGTAGATCCACATTTTGTCATTTTTTTGACGTCTTCTTCTGTCTCCGGTCCACAGTTTGCATACCCTGGTCACTGTTCATACTCGTAATGAATATAATGCTGATAGATCATTTTAATTTTGCAGGTGAAATATCCATATTAATTTATATGCATAATACCTACAACGATATGGGGGGTTGGTGGAACTTTGATTCAACTGTAGAAATCCAAGTGAATTAGCTTTTCATTCCGCATTACCTCTCCTATTGAAGTATATATGTTTGCAGTTTTACTCATGAATAAGAACTTGAAATGGCGAATGGCAGCTTCCATACCAAAAAAATGACCAGCTTTCCTGGGATTGGTCAACTGTTGAGTTTAAAACTACCATTTTCCACTATCTTTCTCACCACCCTCAGTCATGTCCGGAGAAATTTCAGGCAAGGCTATGCAATCCGGTCCTTGTATGTGCATACTGTCTTTCATGAAAATATCAATATACTTAGCAACCACCTTCGGAGTCTCTATACATCTCCACTGTGCTGTATACCAAATCTTCGGATTTAGGAGCAGTTTCCATCCATCCATTCATCCATCCCCCCACCCATCCCCTCCTCTGTATCTGCATCCCTCTCCCTCTTTTTCTTTTCTTTTCTGGTGTGCACGAGTATAACTCGGAGCCAGGCAGTACGATATGCCACATCCCATCTTATCCTTATCTTTACAGTAATGCACACATACATAAGCCCACTTGATTCATTCCAGCAGACCTGCAACCTCTTCTCCTGTCATAATGCTATGGCAAGCTGCAGCGTAGCTCGCTTTCCCATTCTCATTCTCATGACTTCTATTTCTACTTCAACTGGGTTCAGGACTAGGAGGCTTGCTTGCTTAATCACTGAAAGAAAAATATCAAACGGTAACAACATTGCACATGTCTGAATTACAGAAGCAAAGCTTTGCATGTGTACTTTACACCCACCCAGGAACTCTATATGGAGTCCACCAACTCCATACAAAAGTGGTGGACTCCACATGGAGTCCATTTGGAACATGTATAAAGGTTCAAAAATCATTTTTGATAAATGGACTCCAAACAATTCCAGATAGAGTACAGGTGGACTTCAGGTGGACTCCAAACAATTCCATTTGAGTCCAATTGGAGTTTCAACTTTAACTCCAAATAGAACAGAATCCAGTTGGATTCCAGCTAGAATATTTGAATCCATCAATCTTAGTGTAAATTTATATGAGTGCAATATAATATATTAACAACTATATACTACATTATTATCTATTTTCAATGCTTAGTCAGTATTACATATACTCTTACATAATCTATTGAAGTCATATAATATTTATAATGAATGCAAAATTATAGAATATACCTAACAGAAATTGAACTAGCAGCTTTATATATATTAATTTTGCACATGCTCTATCAACTACACTATTATTGCTTGTGTTTTTTTTGCATTTTAAAAATTATACACCCCTTTTTTAACATCAAATAATATATTCTGACACTTTCTATGAAGCTATATCCATATATAATATATTAAAATAATCAAAAAAATTTGAGTGCAATGCATCTGTAATTAAATTATTATGTGAATATTATATCAGCATGTACAATATGCAAAATACTGTAAAGTTAAAGCCATGTGACTTGTCTGTAGCCTTGGGTTCAATTTTTAATGAATGGATTTTTTATTTGTTTACTTCAGTATTGAATACTCACTTTTAACAAGGATTTTTTTTATTTACTACAAAATGTACCAAATTAGATACAGATCCTTCAATTTCTGGTACATGATGTTTATTTTATTACAGGTGATCTGATCTGGAGCTGAGTAGTACTAAGTTTTTGGTTGAAAATAATTGACTCAGTTTCTGAGTTAGCTGTTCAGTTCCAAGTTTTTTGAACAGATCAGATCAGATCAGATCTGTACAGCCAAAAATTTAGACAATTGCAGGCCATTTGGGCAGTGAAAAGTGTTCTAGGTTGCTGCTTAGAACTGATTAGAAGATCTCAATTTCTAATCAGTACTGATCAGAATACATAGGGGAGTGCTAAATTCTCTATAATTTATAAGTTAAATCTATATGAAATCCATATGGAGGATGTGGAACTCCACATAAAGTTCCACATGGAGTGTCCATGTAGTTCCACATCCTCCACATTGGCCCACATGGAGGATGAGCAGATTCCAGCTGGACTCCATAGGGAGTCTCCATCATAAATGGCTGGGACACCTGCAAAAAAAGGGTCACCAAACTCTATGTGGAGTTGGTGAACTCCATGCTGGAGTTGGTGGACTCCACATGGAGTATCTGGATGAGTGTAAAGACCTCCAGCTCAGAATGGGTTTGTCTGGTTGTGTTATATTACACAATTTGTTTATCAGCTTGGTGCATGTCAAACTCTTATTATGAGTCAACCCCACATCAGGCTGTATATTATTCTATTTATTCTATTGGTCAAAAATATTCTTTATATTTGTATACTCTGATCTGTTCAGCTAAACACACATGCATTGTGGAATTACACTCATTATTGCCTCTGGAATATAAAGACTTGCTTAGCAGTTCTTATTTTTTTTTATGTTTTGGGACAGCTAAAGCTACTATTGCTCAATACTGCAATCAGACTTATTCAATGAGGGCCAAGCTAGTTCATTCTGATGGTCTATGACATGTGAGAACCTATATCACACTCTACAAGACCTCTAGAGTACTTCAGCACTAAGTCCTTAATTGTATCATATATAGTTAATGTGTGCTAATTTTAGAACATACAACCAACTGCACTGTGTCTTGACATTAGCTAATAACTTTTTCTTCCTCCATTGTTCTTCAGTCAATGCATGGTTACATTGTTTTACAAGTAGTATTTTGTTGTTGCAAGATATGTTTCTACCCCCTGTAGTCTTTGATTTAACCCCCCTTTTGATAACTACTGATTTAACCTGAATATAAAGTACTGAATTAACCCTGGTTTTATTGTACTGAATTAACCCTGGTATATAAAGTC
>JANCIO010000402.1:0-25394 GCA_027604855.1 Psilocybe subaeruginosa | reverse complement strand
CCCCCCCCCCCCCCCCCCCCCCCCCCCCCCCCCCCCCCCCCCCCCCCCCCCCCCCCCCCCCCCCCCCCCCCCCCCGACCCTGCGTGACATTGGCCAGGCTCGGTAGTCTGTGATATTTAGTCTTCATCATGCCGTATATGGTCATCCGATCCAGACATTCTGTCTCTCATTTATTTCCTTGTTACCAGTCCTAATTAGGACAGATGTAAATAAACATCCCTGAGCCAATCCGGTTCGTTTCTCTCCTCCGTCTCCTTATGTAATGCGTCAATCTCATTCTGGATCTCACTCACTACCAGTGTAAAATCCGTGAAGGTAAAGAGTAGACAACCATGGCTCTCTAGAGACCTCAAAGCTCCAATAGCGAAAGATAATATTTGTGATTTGGAACACGCCATGTCGTAGCCACGTTTCTTGCCCTTTGTCTCCCAAACTCGTGTCGGAGGCTGTTCGCGTGTTCAAAGTGTGCCTTCCCACATCTGGTGCGCTCGATCAATCCTCTGGATATTTATATCCATTTATATTGCTTTCCTGTTCCGTGACCCTGGGTCTCTGTCCGTAGATAAGAAGCTGCAAGTTTTTGACTTGTCTCAACCTATCACCCCGAAGCGCCCACTCGATCTGACACTTAGTGGTCCTCACTTTAAAAACTTTCCGTCATCGCCAAAACACATGCCTGTTGTCCAAACTCCTTCTCTACCTCTCGGTGCGCCGTCCTTTGTAAATTAAGACACTGCTTCCCGTATTAATATCTTCTACTCGCAGCATACAAATCATATTCCCCATACGACATGTCCTATTATTCTTCACGAACTACAAAGGCCCCATATGTCAGGATCCACACTCCGTCCTCTGATGGCCTATTTCCCGGTCAGGACTTCCCGTCTTATGATGGCTACGATGGTGCGTTGTCACCACTCTCTGCAGAAGCCGCCGCACAGCAACCTGACGCTTGTTTCTTCTTCCAGACATGCACGCGTCTCTCTCACAGTGGATGAGCACCGGTCCTATGCACTCCGAGCCCGAGATTTTCGAATCTGGTAAGCTTTTAAAACCCATAGGATTCACAGATATTGTCATCTAATCATGCCTGATTCTCCTCCAGCTCAGTGCCCTCCGACGTTCAATACCACGCAGTTCGACAGTGGATCCTTCTATGTACCATCAGAGGAACCAATGGATAATAATTTATTCAGTTGGCCGTATGAGGGAACTAGCGGCTACGATTCTTCGTTTTCGTCGATGCCCGAGCCGAGTACATTCTCACATACATTCTCTCCCTCCGTCTCCGTCGTTTCGTGTTCACCTCGCTCAGAAAGTAAGTGGTCGACGCGTCTAAATCCATATCAATCGTTACTTATCATTAAATCAAGGTCTGTCTCTTTCACCACAACCCCAGTATCACGAGTATTCCTCCTCGTTCAACTTTGACTTCACCAACACCATCCCCCATCAACTCCCATCATCATCCTCATCATCCTCATGGTCACAATTAGCCGTCGACCGTTCTCCCCGATCCTCAATGTCTCACTCGCCTGCACTTTCATGCTCGAGTCTAGACACCCCCGAGCCAAAGCCCTCAACCTCAAAATCCCGCGATCCTTCTCCCTCCCAGTCCCAGATCGAGACCGACGCGCAACAACAGCGCCGCCGCTTCCCGTGCATCATCATTGGGTGTGAAAGGCGATTCACGAGCCAGTACACGCTCAAGGTGCACATGGAGGCGCACAAGCCCAAGCCACGCTCATCCTTCCCCTGCACCCTTGGTTGCTCCGAGCGTTTCTCGCGGCAGCACGATCGCCTCCGCCACGAAGTCGCGAAGCACGGCAAAGTCTGCGAGTTCTCGTGCGACGACTGTGGCCGGTTCTTCTCGACGAAAAAAACACTAGGCAACCATAAATGCCCTGTGGCTCAGGGAGGCACCCGGTGGGTCAATAATTGACCTTCGTCCTCATTTCGACTTCAACGTCGACGTCATTTGCTTTGGCTTTCATCCATATATCTATTCTTTTTTTCATTCGTTTACCATTCAGTCAGCTTCTTGGGCTTCTGGTGAGGACTTATTTGCTATTCTTCCATCGGACATCTGTTACACGGGATCTTTATTATTTTGGCTGCACGGACAGTATCTAACGCCACATAACTCTTGTACCATATATCATTTGGACTTCTTCTGGCTTTCTTATTAGCACATGGACTTGCACAAAACCCACACCAATTAACGAGACTGCCATAGCACAAAACTGTATCCTACTCAACATGGGGACCTAGTCGGTACTCTTTAATCACCTTCGCGTAGTTCTTGTATAGTAACTACAGCACTCCATTTACAAAACAAACAAACAATACATATAATTAAAAACACTTCATCTACCTTCGCATGGATACAAAACAAATTCGAATCCAACCATCGCTCCAAAGTCCAAACCTGCCAAGAATTTAAGAAAATTGTCCAAGAACAATTCCCTGTTATTTTTGGATTCGGATTAACCTATTTTCGCGGCTGATTCAAGCCGGTTCATGATCTTCGAATTCTCTCAAGTCCAGAAATACCTTCTCATTCGCACAAGCAGCGCCAGAATCAGCGGACCTCGGACAGGTCGGGTTCACGGCTAGAACGGAGCGAGCACTGGCCAGGCTGCCAATGGGCATTCCAGCATCGCTGGTGGGAAAGGTGCGACGAGTAAGGAGCCACTGCAAGTTCAAGTTCTCGCGACGTCAATGAGCACTTGGGAAAGTCCTTGCCTGTCTCTCCGAGTAGATATTCGCGAAGTGAACGTTTGTTTCACCGCGACGGACACTCCGAGGCATGTTCATTGTGCATTGCGGGTCGTACGGCGCGATTCATAGCAGCACACTTGAGTTTTGGGAGCGTGCGTTTCGGTCCGAAGGTCAAGTTTATTCTAGCGCTCCCATACACAGGTTGCAGAAGACTGACGAACTGCTGCTGCACTGTCTTTGAGCTCGTCGGCGACGCACATCGGAGAATTTCTGGCTGTACTTATTCGGATACGCTTAAATCGCTCAGTGAACAGGCGATCCGTGCAGATCATCTTACTAGATATTCTCTCAGTGTAACTCTACGCCGACATATGACTGAGGCTCAACGATCGCGTTCATACAACAGTCTCATATCGAAATTAGCTAAAATGGCACAACAATTTCAATGGTTCACATCACCAGCCCATCCAATGCTCCGATTCTAAATACATTGCAAGTGTACTATCCCATCACAACCAACGTTTGTTCTAAATATACGATCCCCGGATCCGTACACCAGACTTCAATTCGTTCACAAATCACTATACACTACTCAATACAGGCCTAAACGTTTATTTATAGGATTCAAGTTGGTGGCAGGTTGAATGCGTGATTGATTGATTGAGTAGCGGTTAAAAATAGCGGTGCACTAACCATAAACAGTACATCTGTGGGAGAAACTGTCAGTGGCTGAGAAGGCTATGAATATGACCCGACCTGGCCCAGTTGTTTCAGTCATTCTGACACACTAAACTTTATCGACATCTACAGTCCACAGCCCACAGGACACAGGAGTGACGCCACGGCGATAAAACATTTCCTGTTTTCTACATGCGTTGTGTTCATTCCCACAGCGAAGTTCGCGTATGGGACTCAGTCGGGAAAGAACGTCTGAAAGACCCCCCATGCGTGTCAAGAGCAAATACAGGAGGGATTAGATTTATAGACATACTTAACGCCACGGCGATAATTGTTCAAGCCTAGTTTCTGATGTGATGTGCTGTAATACTTTCCAAACCTCATAAAAATAGAGTCTAAGTGAGCGCGCAGACAATGCGGCCTAAGAGCAGAGTTAAAGCAGAAATGTCAAAAACAAAGTTCCTAATGATAAAATTTGACACTAATTCCAATGCTATCAAATTTCTATGGCGATATCTATGTATAGTAGGATTATTAGAATATGTACAAGCTATTGTAGACAAAGTATCAAATTCTATGGAGATATCTAAGCCTAGCAAAGTCAATGAAATTGAATTGAGGCTATCATAGGCAGGCTAATAGAAGTGGCCATCCGTCTCATTTCTTAGTACATCTATCCGGTACATAATTAATATGTAGAACGTGCAGGACCTGCAATGTTAAATTTCCAGATCTTCAGAGTACATAGTCCGCATGAGCGCTTGTCAGCCATCGTCGATCCTAGTGACAGCTCGAGCAACAGTGCAGATCCATTGCCATGTGGCGACTCTTTTTTTCCACCGTATACTCATGCAGAGTCCGAGTCCGTTTATCTCTTGCGTATCCTTCCGTGCCGTCCATTATGCCATTACAGGTTCCTTGCAGGGGTTATAGAAACGAGAAATTGTATTCCATATTTCGCAATTCTAGATTTCCGACAGCCTGGTGTTAGAAGGTACAGAGTGTGTATTCATTAGTTTCATTTTCCTGTCCCTCCCAATTCATCCGTTTCCTGCTTCATCTAATAGAATGGCTAGAAGCCTGCGGCGTACCGGCGATGTATGCACCCGAGCCAATTGGAGCCACCGTTACCGCCGGTATCATCGGGATCGGGTTTGTGGCATATGCCATAGAAAGCAATTCGAGGTAACATAGGCGCCAATTTTGGTAAAACATGCCGCCGTCGTTGTCGCTGCCATCTACTCAACTTGAGAGAGTTGTTGGAATCTATCACTGTAGTCTTCTTACTTTGGTTGTAGTACAAAAATATTCGTCGACCTCTGGAAACTGGAGCGCTGGGGCTCGGACACCCCGGGCACGCCTCGAAAGTGTAAGAAACCACGACGGGCACTGAACCGCTGTAGTTATGCCAGTGCAAGTGCAATTTTTGAGAAATAGACATAAAATCCCTATAACCACTGCCAGTATGCTCATTTACAACTGCATGAATCGTTGGAGGCACTTTAAAGGTCAGCGTAAAGGCGAAAATCCTCTCGGAGATACTATACTGGAATCCGATGCATCTACTCGTGATGTCCTCCGACTGTTGTTCAAATCGAAATATTTCAATTTTCATATCTTTGAAAAAAATACACGTCAGATTTAAAAAGAAGACGTGACAAACGATGGACATAATTTCAAGTGCTGTGGAGTGAGGTTAATCCACACAGTTGTCTGCGTCCATCGCCTTGTACCTCCACACACTACGGCTCGGTCCAACTATTTGGTGCATACTCTGGATGATAAAAAGAGGCAATATCTTTCTCCTAAACCTTACTTACTCCGCATTGGCGCTTGTCACCCTTCTAAATCGATGATCCCGCCAACTTGCAATTGTATAACTTGACCAGCTCCGAGTGAGATAGTTTATTTGTGTTCGTTGGCTGGCATGTGTCTGTCAATAGAGTGAGTAAATCGACGGCATTATTCTAAGACCCCGTGTCTTTCTGATGTTCTCCAACTTTCGATTCCGCCGGAAATTTTTGAGTAATTGAGTCAGAAGTAGAAGCAGAAATGTCGAAGGTCTCAGGGTGCATAATTTCCAATACTGTGTGAGAAATTGAAGAATTGTCTGCGTCCATCAACCATCCTGACTTGTCTCCCACTCCAACCCCAACGACCTGGTGCATATTTTGGAAGATAGGAAGAGCCAATGCCAATGTTCCTACAAAAGCATGGATGCCAAATTACTCAGCTCTCCACCTCCATATAGTCGAAGGTTGTCAACGTGGGGCAATTCGAATCGTGGAACCAACTTTCTCAGATGATTTATGTCTGTAAAGGGTCTTTCCAAGACTACAAGGCGTATTAGTAAAGCTAATGATGACATGTGTATGATAGCTACAGAGTAATTTATCATGTATCCATTCCACATTATTTTGGTTCCGTTAGTCTTCTGCGTACAAGGCACCTGGGAATTCAGAAGCGAATGATCGTTATGTTCCATGAATCTCGCATTTATGACACTGTACACTCTATCTTCTGAGAACAGCGTGCATGTACCCATCCAATTAAACCAATTGTATCTCAATCTACCGTCAGCGAGCTATGATAACTAGTAAGTACATACGGCATGTAAATCGGACAACCATCGGCTAATAATAAAGTCTTTGCACCTTGTCGTTGCCCACAGTAGAACTTATTTTCCAGAAAAGGGGACCCTTGTAAATACTCCAAGCAAGCATAAGTGGTGTCTTAGTCCCTTGATTTATCGATTTCGGATGAGATGACGAATTCAGGGCCTTGAAGTCAATGCCTCCGATCGGCGATGCTCAGTGAGCCGGATCAGTCTCAGCACACTCATTCCTCTAATCTTAAGGTTGTGGACATACATCACCGTCTTGGGAAAAGTCGGCGGATGTCTACTACCGTGTGCATACCTTGGTCGTCTTCGTCGATTTTGCGTCAATCAGAATTCACTGAGAAATGTAAGAGACTTTATATATCTAGCTTTGGTGGATCCGGGGCGGGCTAATCATATGGTAACAACGTCTTTAAATCAAAATTCTCTTCAAAACCTGATGCAAGCTGACGCCGAGAGATATTTTACATGCTCTATGCGCCGAGGCTAATACTACTTAACAGTACTTGACCGCCTTTAGGAGTTATTTCAAGGGCGCTTATTTGGCTTGGAGGATGATGCTAAATAGTCACGGCACCTCGGCATGCAGCCAATAATCGCTGAGTTGGATTACAAGCTGAACTTGAAGTTGCAAATGCAAGTGTCAACTTCGAAACAACCTCCAAGAGATTCCAGGAATCTCTATTCTATCAAACAACGCTGGCGCCTCTTATTTCTCTTTTCATTATTTACAACTTCCATCTCAGTCACTAACTAGAACAAAGAGTACACCAAGCAACAATGGATAGACCCCGCCGCAACACGCGCCAACCCAATAAAGCTCCCCAGCTCGTCGTTTCCGCGCCGACACCAGCACCAGCGCCAACAGCCGAGCTTTCAAACTCTACCTCTCGTGCTGCACGTGTTATCAAGCGCAAGGTCTCACCAGAAGCAAAGGAAAGGGTGAGGGTGAAGGCGACCGCGAAAGGGTCAGGGCCAGGGACGATAATGATTGACCCAGACAAGGTGTTCAAGACGCTCATGCAAAGCTCAAAGAGCGAACTCGTCTCGTTAGATATGAACGTAAGCATGTTGCATAGTACTCACCTATGTTTGAAAACATTCTTCATCTTTCACTTCTCGTCCTTCCTACCTTCCTTCATTCTCTCTCACTTTGTCGACAAAAGTTTAAGGGAAACAATGTTGCAGGATCACTCAAACTCATTCAAAGACTTTGAATTTTATCTAGGACATCATCAACGGTAACACGTGGGCCGCACTCTCCGACGAAGCAAAATCGCATCTGATGACACTGCTCCCTCCAACGGCGTTCACAGATTGGCGCGAGAGACTTGGCGAAGACCATCCATGTCTGGAGGGCTTGGATTGGGATGTGCCTGAAGAGGTGGAGGAAGTAAAAGTGGAGGTGGGGGAGGAAGCGCTAGAGAACGAGAACGCGAATGCGATGGTCGTCGACGAGGACGAACCACAATCTCACTCCCTATCAATTCCCAATCCCAAGCACGACCCAAGCACGAAGCCTGACACCCACCCCGCTCCAAACCCCCACCTCTCCCGCGATATCGTCCCCTCATTTTTCACCGACCTACACTTCCTCGCCTCCCTCCGCACCTTCCAAGACCACCTCTTCCTCAACTATTTCTTCGACGCACACACGCAGAAGGTCAAAGCGTATAAGGAAGGCATCGCCAACGGCACGCTCGCTGCTCCGTGGAAGGACCAGGTCTGGGAACGCGACAATCCTGTTTCGGTGCCCGCGCGAGATACGGGTGCCGAGCCAAGCTCGTCGTTGCCCCTCCCGTCTGGATCTGGACCTGGTGCGGCATCTACTACACTGGCCGGGTGAGTAAATTACTTGATTTCGAACGACCGCATAATGCTTACTTGTCGAATACTCTTAAAACTAAAGCGGAGCAAGCCAAGTCAAGCTGTACACCCTCGCAAAGAACAATATCATCCGCGTGGGCGATGTGATTGCGTACAGGCGGTCTTTCACGATGCTCGATATCGTTGTGGAGAAAGATGCCATCGTAAGCCCACTCCTCCCATTATCTCTTCCTCACTTTGTCCCACTAAATAACGACTATAACCTTACTAACACTACTGACGCCCCTCAGATCCAATCCATACACCCTAAAACATACGCAATTACAGTCCTCACGCAACGCGGCACGACGAGGGACCTGCCTGCGCATCTCCTCTCCTCTCTCGCCTCCACCACCTCCTCCATGGACGTCGACACCGACCCAGATCCTTCCTCGGAACCAACAACGCTATCTCTGACAATCACCAGCCCTACGATGCTCGACACAGCCCTGCTTGACATCGACGCGCGCGTCGACAAAGCGCGGCGCCCGAATGGGAACGCATGGAAGACGTTCTCGGTATGGCGGTATCGGGCCGGTGGGGAATATAACCCGTATGATAGTAGAGGCGGGAGGGAGAACCATGGGACGCTGTTTTATCTGAGAGGCAGCTATTATCATGAGAATTGGTAGGTATAGTCGCCGGTAAGGCTAGGGGTGTGGTATGGATATGTTCTGTTGTTCAACAATACCGCCATTGAGCTCATGCTCATTGGATCATTTTTGGATCCCGTAGACTGGTTAGTGGTGGTGGGACCCCATACTTGATCATAATTCTCGACAGATACTTGTAATATAGAAATTTCTTTCATTGTACATACATGCATCCATTCATTCGTAGTTTAATTATTGCATCTCTATTTCATCCTGCACAGTGCACACTGAACCCAATCCGAAACCAGCAGCCTGTGCTAAGCAGCCACAGCCGTTGACGGTCCCGATCAACCCTCACTGAAACCTAACAACGCGGGCCGAATTGGGGCTGTTCGCTTCCTCTCCTCCCCCTTCTTCATTTCCCTCTCAATAGACTATACTAGACAATGGCGCATGAGGCCTGAGGCCTTGAGGATTGCCTGAGGACGTCTCTGGGGTTCTCTGAAGGGCACGCGAACGACGCGTGCTGTATTAGTAACACGTGATTCGGGTATTGGCCCCTTTCAGCCCCTTTCGCGCGACGCGCACCCAGACTGGCACGAACGTTCAAAACGACTGCCCACGTTGAAAATGAACCACATATGACCTTGTCTATTCCCTGTCTCAGCCGGTCTATATGAAATCGGATAAAACGAACTTCAAGCCATTTAGACGCCGACGCCCACTGGCACTGGCAGAACGCAGCTTGATCTGCCATCATGTGGTATGCACTAGCGTATTCGCATGAGTAGTTTTGCATTGCCATTACATTAATTTGGAAGAGGGCAAATGGGAATTGGGACAGTGGCATTGGGACAGTGGCAGTGGGTCAGTGGCAGTGGGTCAGGTGAAAATTTTACAGCACTAGTATTGAATGAAGTGTAATTGACATGAGTAACAGTTCGTATTCAGAGAAGTTCAGCTCTCGTAATTCATTATACTGAAATTTCGCCCATGAGCACTGACAGGGACCGCGTTTGAGCTTGTTTCGACGATTCAAGCGGCCTGAGCATATGCACATACATACATACGCTGTTATTAGCACGGTACCTTCCCCCCAAGTATATCGCTACAAAGGCCGACTGTACATAATTCTAATCGTATATAAGTATGTTACTTCACTACATAAGAGCGCTCCACCGCGATCATGATACACTGTGCAAGACCATTCATTTATTTAACTTTAACTTTAATTAACCACCGTGACCCTGTAAAGCCAACCAACCCCTGCAATGGCCGGGAAAACGACTACAAATTCCCACAAAAAGTATAGCACCCTCCCTGTAGCAAACGCATGGTCGGCATCCTTGCGTCCAATCGCACCCTTTCGACAATTCGGAGCCGGGATTCAATACAAAAAGTAAGTTATTCGGTCGAGAATCTCGAGAAATTAGAATCAAGGTCCCAGGTACCTCCAGGGAAAGTGCCGATACAACGTACGTACCTATGTAATTACTCACTTTCATCATACGTACTCCTGAGGAAGCTCTCCGGTTATTTCATTGAAAAAATTCATGGAAAGAACGAAAAGAAAAAAAAAAAGGGACAGCCATGCATAAGAAAATCGTACTATACATAACATAACGTCCACTGATGTGAACTGTGAGTGGTAATATACATCATATACATTAAGTATGTACACACATCCAGTTTTCCATCACGAGCCTCCGTGCCGGGGCAGACCTGCACCCCAGCCTCCATTCCCAGTCTCCCATGTCCCTACATACCAAGCTATGTACATCAATCATCCCTTCTCCTTCGCCCCCTCCTTAGCTTTCGTCTTCGTCTTCTTCACCTTCCTCCCCTCCTCATCTCTATCCAAGAGAGGATTCAGCAGCGCCTCCTGCCGCAGTCGGGAGAGGTACTCTCTGACGAACGGCTCGTAGTCGAATGTCCGTTTGATGTGGTCCGTCTGTATTTTGGAAATTAGTGATTGAGAATGGAATGTTAGTATGGGTGGATATGAGTGTGAGAGAGAGATTGACAGGTAAAAAGAAACAACGAGATGATGGAATAAAATGAAAGAAAAAGGATAGAACGGCTGTATATGATATGATAAACCCCCACACATAATCCAGAGGTAAAACAAAGAAGTACAACGAAATAGAATTAAAGGACTAAAAAATACAAATCAAATAAGCAAAAAAAAACAAAAAAAGCAAAAGCAAAGAACAAGGACAAAAAGCAAAAAGCAAAGAACAAAGAACCCGCAAAAAAAACCTTCACAAAAACCTTCACAAAAACAAAAACAAAAAAAGAACTCACATTCGCCCTAATGCCCTTCATAACCTCGTCCTCAAGCAGAACCTTCGCCCGCACGCCCTCGCGCACGCACGTCTCCCACTCGCGCGCGAGCGCAGGTATAGGGTCCTGGTCCTGGTCCTGGTCTTGGTTTGGGAGATGATGCTGCTGCGTGGACGTGGACGTGGACGTGGGTGAGGACATGGACATGATCTGCATGTCGCGCTGCATGCGCCGCGAGGCGAAGTCCTTCGCGAACGGTTTGAGGCGGTGTGGGTGCAGATGTGGGTTTGGGTGTGGGTTTGAGGATGTTTGGGTATTTGAAGATGAGGATGATTGGGGCGGCGGTAGCGGTGAGAGGGGGTATATTGGGGGTGTGAATGCTGAATTGGCGGAGGCGAGCAGGGAGGGGTCGACCTATGCAAGGAGCAGACAAACGATAACATTAGCACCTAGAAGCAAAGAAGAAAGACAACGGGGTAGAAAGCACAAAACGCACCATAGCCTCCCATCCCGCACCCGCACCCGCACCTCCCGCGTCCGACCGCGTCCGCATGCTGCGCTCCAGCACCGCGCGCTCGCGCCTCCAAAACTCCAGCCCATCGTGCGCCGTCCGGAACGCATCGTCCACGATTGCGAGGAGGCTGAAGCGGATGTTGCTGCCGTCCGAGGCGGAGCCGCCGTACTTGTCCATCTTCATGCGCAGCGCGGGGCGCGCGATGTCCATCCACCCGCGGTTGGGGTTTGTGTTTGTGTTTGGGGGTGCGGGTGGGTTGGCTGGGGGTTGATTGGATGAGGAGGATGTTTGATTGGAGGTGGCAATGGGGGCGGGAGCAGGAGCGGGAGAGGGCAGCTCGCCGACTTCGAGAGGCCCGGATTTGAGCCCGTCGAGCTCCCATACTTTGCCGTGTGCGGGGACGTACCCAATGAAATGGTATGTCTCCTCTTCGTTCTCTTCCTCGTCTTCGTCTTCGTCGTCGTCGTCGGTAGTGGATTCTTGGTCTTGATCCTCATCCTCATCGTCGTCGTATTTGTTCTTGCCCTTCCTCTTCGCTTTCGCTCTTGCGTTTGCTTTGGGCTTCGCTTTGGATGTGGCCTTCTCCTTGCCTTTGCCCTTGCCTCTCGCCTTTGTTGCTTTTATCGTACTAGTGCCAGAGCCAGTTTTGACGCGTTTGGACGGGGCGTCCTGTTTCGCTTTGGCTTTAAGTTCCTTCTCTTTGCGCTTTTCGGCGTCGAACGTTGTAATTGCCAGGTTGTTGACGGACGCTCGGATGTCTGAAGGTCTGGAAGACGGGTAGACAGATAGATCGTGTTAGTGGCAATTATATGATTGTTGATAAAGTACGCACCTAGCTAGAGAGTTGTGCGCTGGCCTGATAACGCGAGAGTTGGTCACAGCCAACCCTCGCATCTAGAATACAAAGAAAAACAGCTCGAGCATCATTCACAAAGGAGAGAGAAAGAGAAAGACACATACCACTGGAGACATCGCCTCCGTCTCCCTCCTAAACGCACTCAACTCCTCTCCTAGCTCGATGCCAGGACAGTTAAGAACGACGTTGAGAATGGCGTGCGTCGCACACGCATCGTCGCTGAGCTGGTTCGCGAACCACACGCGCTCCGCGGCGGGGTCGTCAAAGTCGGCGGGGCGGTGGGCGTCCTTCTTCCACATGAAGCAGAAGATGAGGCCGTGCGGGTTGAGGTGGTCGACGGCCCATGGCTCGATATCGTATAGCTCGATGAGCTCGAGGCCTGGGATGCCGAGTCTGCGCGTGAGGGATGTGAAGACGCCTGTAGAGGAGTGTGAGATGGGATAGAGTGCCTATTTCATTTTTCTGACCTGGATCAGACTCTATCACTGCAAAAGGGCCTCCTACGAGGTCGATTGGATCGTTGGGTGGTTGTTGTTGGATCTCTGAGAGCTCATGTGGTGGATGTAGTAGCGGTTGTTGTTGGTTAAGCTCCATGTTGGAAGGTTGTTCATCATCAAACTCAAACTCAATCCTAAAACGGCATTTTGTCTCTTTCACTACTAACTCCTGGAAATACACCACTGGTGACCGAATTATATTTCAAATAATCGACCATGGCATCTCTCTCTAATCATTCGCCTGTGCATTGGTTTCCCCACAGGATCGGGGAATTGTCGGTGGTGTGGGGATGTCCAGCTGGTCTCCCGTCGGTCCGCGACTATCCAGAATATCCAGAATGCATATCCACTCTTGGAACAATCTCTCGCTATAAAAGCAGGGCTTTCTCATCTCCCATGGAGGATATTTCACACCTACTGATACCACCTGCTTTGTACTCCTGCTGCTGCCATGTCTTTCCTCAAGGTATCTGGAACCAAAATCGTTGATGAGCAGGGCAACGAAGTCATCCTCCGCGGTGCTGGTCTGGGAGGCTGGATGAAGTGCGTAGACTCATTACAGACATAGGAGCCGTCTTTTGCTTATACTCATTTATCTGCGTCGTTCAGCATGGAGAACTTTATAACAGGTCCGTCTTTCTCATAATCAACGACAACCCCCGATGGAAACACTCTTTTCCAGGTTTTCCGGGGTGCGAATTCCAGATCCGTGAAGCGTTGGCAGAAACTATTGGTGAAGAAAAGTCCGAGTTCTTCTTCGACAAGGTAAATATAATATCCATCTCTTATCCACATTTACACCCCTCTTATACTATCCTCAAAGTTCTTGGAATATTTCTTCGAAGACGCAGATGCAGTTTTCTTCAAGAGCCTAGGGCTGAACTGCATCCGCCTCCCATTCAACTATCGTCATTTCGAAGGTAAAGATGCTGGAGTGAATCGTTTCTATTATTATTTCAATACTAACCGATCCAACATTGTAGACGACATGAACCCCCGTGTGCTCAAGGAATCAGGGTTCAAGCACCTCGACAGGGTCATCGACATCTGCGCCAAGCACGGGATCTACACCATCCTCGACCTGCACACCGCGCCCGGCGGGCAAAACACTGACTGGCACTCCGATCACGGAGGCCACATCGCCAATTGTGAGCAGCTTTTACTACCCTTACCCTACCACCTAACCAAATCTTCTTTTTTTTTTTCCTTCTTTCTTTCTTTTTTATGTAGTCTGGAACCACAAAGACTTCCAAGACCGCGTCGTCTGGCTCTGGAGCGAGCTCGCAAAGCACTACAAATCGCACAAATGGATCGCGGGGTACAACCCGCTCAACGAGCCCACCGACGCGACGCACATGCGCCTGCTCGCCTTCTACCACTCCGTCTACGCCGCGATCCGCGCCGCGGACCCCGCGCACGCGATCTTCTTCGACGGGAACACCTTCGCGTCCGACTTCTCGCGCTTCGGCGACGCGTCCGACAAGTGGGCGAACACCGCGTACGCGATCCACGACTACTCGCCGTACGGGTTCCCCGTCGTCCCGGGCAAGGAGGGGCGCGAGGAGCTGTACAGCGGGACGGAGGAGCAGCGGCGCAGGATGCGGCGGAGCTATGAGCGCAAGCGCGAGTGGATGGACCAGCGCGGCTTGTGTGTGTGGAATGGGGAGTGGGGCCCTGTCTATGCGCGTAAGCAGTTCGAGGGCGAGGACGCGGATGCGATCAATACCGTGCGGTATAAAGTCCTCCAAGACCAGCTCGAGATATACAACAAGGTGCGGTTCATGAAAATGCCCTCGCCACCCAAGGGCTAACAGCGGCCTTCTTTTGTTATAATTGAAACTGCAGGATCGGCTGAGCTGGTCCATCTGGCTATACAAAGACATCGGCTTCCAAGGGATGGTGCACGTCGCCCCGTCCACACCCTACATCTCCCTCTTCTCCTCCTTCCTCCAGAAAAAGCACGCCCTCGCAGTCGACGCATGGGGCGCGTCCACCGCCTCCGTTGCCCACATCTACGACCCGCTCGTCGCGCACATCAAGGAGCACGTCCCAGAGGCGCACAGGAACCTGTACCCGCACCCCGTCTGGAAGCTCGAGGACAGGGTCGGGAGGCTGAGTCGGAATATACTGGTCAGTGAGTATCTGGTGCGGGAGTGGGCGGAGAAGTTTGAGGGGCTGGGAGAGGAGGAGCTGGATGCGCTCGCGCGGAGCTTTAGGTTCGACGCGTGTGTGAAGCGGGAGGAGCTGAATGAGATTCTCAGGAGGAATGCGCAGGTGGCCGCCGCGGCCGCCGCTCAGTGATGATTTTTCTTTTCCTTTTTCCTCAAGAGTCAAATTCTTGTTTGATAATGATTCAGATGTACTTTTATTTTCTTTTTTAAAAAAGGAGTATACATTGCTGTATATACTCGAGTAGGCGAATCGAATCAATGGTTACGATACGCGCGTGAAATTATATTGAAGCGACCCGTAAAACTATTATCAGAGTTTGGGGTCGAATAATAAACTCTAGACTATGCCAGGATTTATGTAAAGATATTGTCTATTTAGTCTAGTCTACGCCTCCAAGTAAGCATGTACTGGATATATCATATGCTTATGGCATGCATTGATAGAAAATCGAGATAAGAGTTCTGGCTGAAAATTCTGAGCGCTGTTTTGACGGAAGGTATCTAAGTGTCGTAAAGTATAACATGTATGTATGTGGTGGTAAAGCAATCTAGGACAAAAAAGTCAGTGCACCAAGTAACGACTCTGATGGTCTAAGAATATCCAGGCCCTAGAATGGTCTTTTCAGGCCTAAGTCCATCCAACCATCCGCGAATCTTGACAGGCCTAACCTGACCAGACCTCGTGTCCGGCACTGTCAGTGTCAGGCAGTGTCAGACACTGTCGGACAATGCCAGTATAGTACACAGTAGAGCCAGTCCTGAACGAGTCCCTGTCTGGTCGAGATATCTGATAATTCGAACCACAATAGGATATCCGTACATTAAACCATGTACCCTCGGTGCCAAAACGTCGCCGACAATGGGCGATGGGCGCTTTTCGTTCCCACCATCTCTTCAATCGCACAGAGCACTGCAATAGCGCCCTGCCAACGTGACATTGCACATGCCCAGGTATTCAAGCATGTTCATTCGGTGTGATTATAGACGTCCTCGAGTGGGAATGGATCGGCCAAGTACTGGCGCGCACATATGAATTGGAGAGATGTATCTACATAGAGTAGAACAGAATCGGTTAAAGTAACTTGTGGAGATCCGAAAGGCGACGAACAAGAACTAGCTTTAGTTCACTGTACCTGACCGTCTAGGTCCTGCTCCATGGGCACACACGGTCCAGAAGTCTTTCAAAAGATTGATTTGGTTGGATTAACTTGGTTACAAGGAAATACGTACCAAAAAAACCGTTCCGTACAAGGCCGAGGATCCTCTTTTAAATTGTGGTGATTCTTTGAGAAGCAAGTGCTATGGGATAAAGCTTGAAGATCGGAGGATTCAGATATCGTAAGTAAAAGTGTCCGGCCTGACGTCGGTTGGTAGATAGTAGATACTGGACGTCGTTCAACAAGACCAAAATAAATCAGGATTGATTCCTCTCAAAAAGAAAAATGACCAAGATTCTATCTCTTGAGAGGCGAAAGAATACGTTATGGAGCAGTATGACCGCATGTTAGACCAAATGCACACCAGTGCAGTTCGGTCGACTTATATGGTGGTCATATATACACCCTACTTTTCGCCTCCTCGAAAAAGATTCGATGATGTTTTGTTTGTATTGGTACTAAGAGATCAAGGATTTTGGCAAGTCGTAATGTAAACATGGTTGGGACCGCTGAGTAGATAATTTGCAGTTGCCAGATACAAGATTAATCACTCTGCCGCCGCTGCGTGGCTGTTTCGATTGGGCAAAGCTTGACACATTTCACGCACAGATTGGATAACCTGGCGCAAAGGCACAATGCCATCCGCCTCGAGATCGCAGTCCAATCGATTAGCTGGGGCGATATCGCTGAAAAACACAGGGTCCGGGGGAATATTTGCAGTAGCACGGAGTTCATGGCTTTCTTTACCAGTCGAAGCTCAGACGCGTACCGAATGCGCCAATGACAAGGAGCGGGAGTTAGCACATGGTGTCGGAGATCCTTGAATCAGTTTGTTTACGTTTGGAGTCGAGGTTGAAGATGGCAGCCAGCTTGACCTCCATGAAGAACACCAGGTACTTGTTGAGTTGCAATATGTGCAGCGCGACGAGGCTAGTTGCATCTCCAACGGTGTCTGGAATGTGAAACTGAGGGGGAATTTCGAACGATACCTCCAAAGCAGGTAGTAGAGAAGTCTGGTGTATGGTCCGTAAAAAGCATACTCGTCGTTGCCAATTGTGTAGACAACAGGCCATAATAATTAAGGACTAGTCACTGAGGGCAGTAGCGGGGTTAGAATTTAATCTAGCAGGCTGTTTGGTATCACGACATAACGCTCATTGAAAATCACTGCATGGAGAGCAATTGTCAGGCAGAAAGTCCTACAGCGTTCAAGTCATCATGCATCAATGCCTCATAGGACAGAACACCACTGAATAACAAGAAAGACATAGCTTACATGAAAGACAAACTTTTATCCCAACCCTCGGTAGAAAGACCGAAGAACTATCAGGTTATAGCAAGGTGAGTGGTTGAGAGAGGACCAGCCACAGTTGCGGCGATGTCAGGTCAACAAATCGTGGGAATTTTGACCGTTGGGTTTCTCATTCAAATTGTGTTATTCATCTTCCTTATGTTCAATCATCTTCCAATATATGCTGGCTTTGTGCAAACATTATTTCTCCATGGATTTTCAACTAACTCTGATCATTCTTGGATCACCCTGCTCTGCCTGCCTCGTCGACCAGATCAAAGTGACTGGACGCCGACACGCCGCGATATAATTAAGACAGGATCAATATCACCTTCACTATCTTGAAGGCTGTGGGAACAGCAGAATAAACTTGGTAAACTAGCAGTATTCATCGTTTTCTTCAGGTCGTCCGAGAGCAAAAACAATGCACCAGAGTACGTCGAATCGGAAGAACTCACTATTCAGCCTTGTATCTATCCGCGATGGCCGCCATCGGAAGTCGGGCAGTCACAGGTATGTTTCTCGTGTTTCAAGCATTCCGGTAGATTCATCGTGTCTGCCTAGTACAACTACCCAAGTCCCAGCGTTTTTTCAGATTGACGTCACTGGTAGGCACTGCTAAATCCTAGATCTGGGAAATAGGCCATTTATACCCGGCCGTACCTCGCAGTCCTTCGAGCAAACAATCTTCCTCTTCTCAAATACAAGTGGGGGAAAGAAAGGCGTTTTTATGCTACGATCACTGATGGAACGAGGACGAAGAAGTCCAAATCAATCCATAGTCGAAGTCAGTCCGTGGCTTGGAACGAAAAATTGGATGGCTTGTAGGAATGCCTTTATCTGAATCGTCGTAGTCTCATTGATATCATTTACAGTGTTGTTCAATCTTCCGATATAAAGCTTTCTCTGTATATAGAACACCAGTTCCGCAAGGACACATTCATCGGATCTCTCGATATCAAGGCTGAATCTAGAACCGGTTTGTCAGTTATCATAAACATGGACTGAAGGCTAACTAATTTTCAGAGGCTTCATTCCCAATAGCGTGTGAAGCGGCTCCAAACCTTACAGTGGTCTTAACTGTGGACACATCCCAGTTAGTACAAGCTACGAAACACGCAATATGCGACGCCAACCAAGCATTGTCGGGAATGCACATTCTTAAAGAATGGAAAGGAACTGTTAAGAATATTCAGTGGGTCATGGATATAGTCAGCGACGTGGCAGGGGTAGCTTCTATTATCTGTTTGTGTCCAACGTTGTTCTAACTCTTCTGGTAGATGAATCCTTACGCCCAGATGGCATGGAATGCCCTGTCCTCAGTTCCGAAGGTATATATGCATGTAATACTGCTGTATATCTCCGCTCATTGTTCTTTAGTTACCTTTAGCCCAGCTTGAGCACGACGAGAACGTTCAAGCGCTAGTTGATGCCATGCGAAGCACATTCGACTTGGCCCAAGCAGAAGATCTTTTGAAGGCCATCAAACCGAACTCCAACCAGGCACTCGTCCTCAAGGTTATGCTTAGACATATAAATATATGTAGCGAAGTCATTAAGCGCTCTGCAGAAGACAAAGAGTTTAGTACGTCTTCGAGCTATACCCTACTGCATTTACATAATCTAAAATCTAAATATCTTGTAGTGAAGCGACTGATGAAGAACATCGTTGGCGGGAGAGCAGGAGAAATTCAAGGTCTATGCGAAACACTCAGGAAACTGCGTCAAGATCTACTGGATAACGCTGTGATTTCCACCCAGATAATCGTTGAGCGGATGCAAAAGAACATGGATATACTACCGAAAAAAATCTCAGATATGGGTACGTCAACCGATATTAACTATTAGTTCGAGTAATCACCTTCTAGCAGATCTCGACGCAAAGATGAACGACTTGCCGTATAAGTCGGGTTGGCGCTCAAATTCCACTGTTGACAAGAACGGCTGCCTTCCCGGCACGCGAACCGATTTTCTGGAATATATCATCAACTGGGTTGATGATCCGTCGTCAAAAACTGTCCTCACTCTGTTTGGACAAGCGGGTACTGGAAAGTCGACCATCGCTCATGAGATTGCTCTTCGCTTTCAGTTGGAAGATCGTCTTGGGTCGTACTTCTCTTTTTCTCGCAACGAGAAATCAAAACTCGAGGATCATCACCTCTTTACGACTATCATCCATGATCTCGCCAATCGTTACCCCGTATTTAAAACGGTTGTAGGGGAGCTTATCAGGGATAATAAACCGCTGCGAGCGACAGAGGCCTTCAATTCACTCTTCTATACTTTGCTCT
The DNA here is from genome assembly GCA_027604855.1 of Psilocybe subaeruginosa. Lineage (NCBI taxonomy): Eukaryota > Fungi > Basidiomycota > Agaricomycetes > Agaricales > Agrocybaceae > Psilocybe > Psilocybe subaeruginosa. The sequence goes on along the minus strand of JANCIO010000402.1, from coordinate 5,856 downwards.
TAGGTCCACTCCAGGAGGTGGACGTGGATATCCCCATCCTCATAGTTATCGATGCTTTGGACGAAAGCGCAAATGCAATGGGGAGAAAGGGGTTGGCTGCGTTTCTCGCCCAGTGTCTAGGTCGTCTGCCCTCCAAATTTCGGGTTCTCATGACATCGAGACTGGACGGTGACATCAAAAATTGGTTTGCCAATGCGGATAAGAACCTATGTGAAATTTTGGAGATGGACGATTCCAAACTGGCCAGAACAGAGGACGACATCCGATTCTACTTTCAAGATCCGCAAAACCTTTCTCCTGTTCTCTTCCAGGAATATGGTGATGAATTGATCCAAAAATCAGAAGGCTTGTTCCAATGGGCCGCGGTTGCATGCGGGCATATCAAAGACCCTCCATCGGGATGGACGGAACCCGACTGCCTGCGAGGCCTCTTAAATCGCACAGTCGACGACAAGGAGTATGCACAACAACTCAACCGCCCATTATACGAGCTGTATGACAGCGTCCTTTCTGGATATTTCAATACACAAATTGCGCGTCGTCGCTTTCGGTCTGTCATGGGACACCTTTTGGCTGCAGCGGAGCCCTTCTCTGTCAACTCTCTTACTGCATTGCGACAGTATACGCCAACTCCCGACCAACACACTGAAGGCGCAGTCCTTGCTATTATCAAACATCTCGGTGCTTTGCTAAGCAATGTTACCTCAGAGAATCGTGATCTACCCATCGTTCCTCTTCATATATCTTTTCGCGACTTTCTAACTGAGGACATCGAGAAGAGCGACTCCTTCTTGATCGACCTTGAGCAGTCTCACAGAGAGTTAGCGCATGCATGTCTTGGCCTGATGCTTCGGGAACTCAAGTTTAACATATGCGAGCTCGAGTCGTCTTACCAACCAAACAGCGAGATTCTCGATTTGGACACTCGGATCGAGAAGCACATTCATCCAGCGTTATCTTACGCCTGTTGTTTTTGGGAGGACCATCTAGAATATCTTCCATTCGATGAAGTCATTTTCGCCCAACTTCGAAAGTTCTTTGAAGAGAAGTTTTTGTTTTGGCTCGAGGTACTAAGCATCACGGACACCGTCTCCCTGGCCTTACAAGCTTTTATGGTGTTGAAAGATTGGATGCATTCTGGGCTGGATAATAAGGTAAATGGCGTTCATCCCTTGAAGTTCAATATGAAGACTGATATCTGCTTATACGTAGGCTATTGAAGACAAATGGATGACGTTTAACGATCTGGTTACAGAAGCATATGAATTCCTGCGTTATTTTGCCACGCCTATTGCAGAAAGCGCCGCTCATATATATGTATCCGCTCTGCCCTTTACACCAACTTCGTCCAAAGTGTACCAAGTGTACTCGCACGCATTTTTCAATACGGTGGCCTTTGAATATGGACAACATGCCTACTGGCCGGCATTGGAGATGTCCATCGAAACGCAAGGCATGATTTATTCCGTCGCGTTTTCGCCAGATGGTCAATACATTGCCACCGCTTCACGAGATCATTCTGTATATTTATGGAATGCTACTACCGGTAGGATAGAAGGGGAGCCATTTAATGGGCACTCTGGCCACGTCAGATCTGTGGTTTTCTCACCAGATGGGAAGTGGATTGCCTCTGGATCGGATGACAAAACAATTTGCGTGTGGAATGTATGGACAGGGGACCTAGAACTAGGCCCGTTGACGGGACACACCGATAAGGTCACCTCAGTCGCATTTTCGCCTGATGGAAAGTGGATCGTCTCTGGCTCCAACGACAAAACAATTTTATTCTGGAATGGATCTACAGGAAAATTAGAACGAGGCCCATACACTGGACACAGTATGGGGGTCAACTCGGTCGCATTCTCGCCGGACGGGAGGATGTTAGTCTCTGGATCAGAGGACAAAGAAATCTATGTTTGGAGTTCTTCCACAGGATTGCAAACTCAAGGTCCATTCATTGGGCATACCGAAGGCGTCAGATCGGTTGCATTTTCTCCGGACGGACAGAACATCGTTTCTGGCTCGGATGATAGAACAATTATAATCTGGAATGTGTCAACAGGAGTCATAGAGCGGGGTCCACTTGTCGGACATACTAAGAGGGTTACTTCGGTTGCATTTTCGCCGGATGGGAGTCGCATTGCCTCTGGCTCTCACGACAGGACACTTCGGCTCTGGAATGCAAATACAGGAGAGTCAGAGCAAACGCTTGATGGACATATGTTCTGGGTTCATTCTGTCGCATTCTCACCGGACGGACAGAGGATTGTCTCTGGATCGAGTGACACGACATTTCGTCTATGGAATACATCTCCAAGAGAGCTTGCATCTGTTGACAAAACCCTTGGCGACTGGAACACGTCATTAGGACTGCTAAAGGATGGCACGCCTACCGGGCACACTGACGCCATCAACTCTGTCGCATTCTCGCCAGATGGAAACTGGATTGCCTCTGGTTCGGACGATTTTACAATTTGCGTATGGAACACGTCAACAGGACAACTTGGAATAGGCCCAATGAGAGGGCACAACAGAAATGTCACCTCGGTTGTATTCTCCCCAGACGGGAGGTGGATTGCTTCTGGCTCGGACGACAAAACTATTTGTTTATGGAACACATCCACAGGAGAACTTGAGCAAAACCGACATACTGAGCAAACCAATGTTGCCCCAACATATTACTCACCCTTCTCCGGCCACACCGACTGCATCAATTCAGTTGCATTTTCACCGGATGGGCGAAAAATTGCCTCAGGATCGTCCGATAAAACAATCCGTGTATGGAATACGTTGACAGGAAAATTAGAGGGTGGCCCATTTATTGGGCACACCGATGCAGTGTTACCCGTTGCATTCTCGCCAGACGGAAAGTGGATAGGCTCTGGATCGAAAGACACGACAGTTTGTCTGTGGAGTGTCTCGACGGGAGAGTTATCACGAGGGCCGCTTACTGGGCACACCAATGGCGTCCGCTCAATTGCATTCTCGCCAGATGGGGTGTGGATTGTCTCTGGATCCTTTGATCGTACACTTCGTTTGTGGAATGTATCGACAGGGATGTTAGAGCGAGAGCCATTTACTGGCCACAGCAACCTGGTCACCACCGTGGCATTTTCGCCAGACGGGAAATGGATTGTCTCTGGGTCCTGTGACGCAACAATCCGTGTCTGGAGCGCATCTTCAGGAGAATTGGCATATATCCTGCCATCTGGACACACCAACTTCATTATTTCTGCTTCGTTCTCGCCCGATGGTACGCAAATTATTTCCGGTGGAGATAATAGCACAATCCGCATTATGCCTGCCTGTCCAATTCCTGTTTCTCCGTCTGACGAAGTTTCTTTCAATGATCAATCCTCAATCGATTCTGATGGATGGATACGCGGAGACCACGGTGAACTTTTGCTATGGATCCCGTCCTTGCACAGACCAGGTCTCTATCGCCCGAATTTCCCTACCCGAATTATAGGCCGCAATCAAACTCGACTAGATACCTCAAATTTTGTACATGGATCGAATTGGGCTGCATGTTATACCGGTCAATGATATCATAGAGCTTCTTTTATTTAAACTTCCTCGAGCTCGTGTTCAACTCAATTTCTGCCTGTTCCTGCCCCGATTTGAGTTATTACTCAATCAAAGCCCTAAGAGGATAAGCGAATTGTTCTAGCTCACGCACCTGCTGGTACGCCTGTAGCTTGCTACAGCGATCCCCTCCCCATACGGCCCAACACGGAAACATTGTTTCTGGGCGTCCATTTCTTGTCAGGTGGGCCATCTCAGTAGGAATTCTTCCTTGAGGTTTTGGCTGGTTTGTGTTTTTTCCGCTGGGCGCCCTAACATCGGCCTGGGCGCAGTGATTGTTTTTGCTCATTTTCGGGAGGTGTGTAGGACGGATGGGAGTTCTGGAACCCTGTGAGTTGAGGGTTCTGTTTGGTCGGATTAGGGATGCATGCCGGGATCTACATGGGCATCCTTGGCCTGGATACAGCGCCAGGTGGCCGAGCCGCAGAGCACCGACTGGCGTTCTGAGTCTCTGACCACCTCTAAAGCAGTACACAGTCCTGCATGAGTCCCTGACTGGTCAAGATAGATATCTGATAATTCGAGCCACAATAAGATATCGTACATTAAATTATGTACCTCGGTGCAAAACATCGCCGACAATGGGCGATGGGCGCTTTTCGTTCCCGCCATCTCTTCAATCGCAGAACGCTGAAATAGCGCCCTGCCAACGTGACATTGCACATGCCCAAGTATTCAATCGTATTCATTCGGTGTGATTATAGACGTTCTCGAGTGGGAATGCATCGACCAAGTCCTGGCGCTCAGATATGAATTAGAGATGCATCTACATAGAATAGAACAGCATCGGTTAAAGTAACTTGTGAAGATCCGAAAGGCGACGAACAAGAACTAGCTTGAGTTCAATGTACCTGACCGTCTGCTCTATGGACACACATGGTCCAGAAGTCTTTCAATAGATTAATTTGGTTACAAGGAAATACGTACCCAAAAAAACGTTCCGTACAAGGCTGAGGAACCTCCTTATGGTGATTCTCTTCTTTCGGTTGAGAAGCAAATGCCATGGGATGAAGCTTGAAGATCGGAGGGTTCAGATATCGTAAGTAAAAGTGCCCAGCTTGAGCCTGAGGTCGGTTGTTAGATAGATACTGGACGTCGTTCAACAAGACCAAATAAATCAGGATTGGTTCTTTTCAGAAAGAAAAATGTCCAAGGTTATATTCCTTGAGATGCAAAATTATTGGCAATTTGGAGTAGTATATTAGACCAAATACACACCAGTGCCAGCTCGGTCAACACACATGATGGTCATATACACACCCTATCCCTCGCCTCTCCGAAGATGATGATGTTTTGTATTGCTACCAAGAAATCAAGGAATCCATCACAGACGTGCTGAGGTCGCTGACTACGTAGATGGTTTGCAGTTTGCAGATAGAAGAGTAAAGAGAAAAAATGTCTGACGTTCTAGAGCTTAAGAGGCGAAAGAAATGGCGATCTTCGGGAGTATGACCGCATATTAGACCAGATGCACACAAGTGCCAACTCGGTCTACATATGGTGGTCAATCAAACGCCCTATTTTGCGTCTCTCCGAAAAAACTCGATGATAATGTTTTGTATTGGTTAGACATTGAGAGGCGAAAGAATTGGCGATATGGGGGAGCATGACCGCACGTTAAACCAAGTGCACACCAATGCCAACTCGGTCTACATGTGGTGGTCAATCAAACGACCTATCTTCCGCCTCTCCGGAAATAGACTCGTTGATCATGTTTTGTATTGTTACTAAGGGATCGGGCAATCCAACGCAATCGACGAGTAGATGGTTCGCCACAGATTATGGCGATGACGACGATGCGACAGACGCCTGCATCTCAGGTAGTCTCCTCCCGGGGACTATGCTCCACCATCCTCCTACTGAAAATTTATACAGCATAGCCCGATAGCTGTAGAACACCGTTTACAGTGTTGTAAGGCCCACCAGGACGTAGATGAGGTTGCTGAGACGGTTTTTGTATAAGGGCGGAGAGACACCACGCAGAAGGGGATTTAATTTGTTTTCGGGGTTGAGAGGACGCTTTGGAGGAATATTATCTGTCCTGAAGGTGTCATGGGGGACGTGCGTTTTCGAGTAGAAGAGGACATGGTTTGTGATTTGTAGAATCTATGATGTCACCCATTTGTGTGGCGCATCATATAATTCATGTGACCGTTCGCTAATTAAAAAAAATAATGTATATATGCGTCGTGGAGCCTGGATTTCGGCCTCAGACCGACCTCGAATATATCATATTTCAGTTAATGCTCCACACACTATGCCGAATATGAG